>JAWZYT010003543.1:0-47500 GCA_034508575.1 Petrolisthes manimaculis | reverse complement strand
ATTTATATACATGCACAAAGTTACACACACACACACACACACACACACACACACTAACATGCAAACCGAAATTTATATACACACACCACTGAAATTTATACACATACACAAAGTTACATACATGCATACACTCACGCATGACAGAAGTTACACATGCATATACTGTACATACATACATAAATACATACATACACTCTCTCTCTCTCTCTCTCTCTCACACACACACACACTCACACACACACACTCTCTCTCTCTATTGTCTTATAACGCTCTCATTTTTCATTCTCTTATCTCTTTCCTTTCCTCTCTCTCTCTCTCTCTCTCTACGTCAATCTCCTCTCCTGATTTCCCCTCTTTGCCTCCCCTTACCTCCAATCTCCCCTCCTAAATTTCTATCTCCCCTCATGCACGTTCTTCCCTCTTCCCTCCCCTTCCTTTCTTCCCTCCTCTTCCTCTCTTCTCTATCCTCTTCTCTTCCCTCCCCTTCCTCTCTTTACCTCCCTCCCTCCCCTTTCTTCCCTATTCTATTTCCCTCCCTTCCCTCCCCTCTTTCCTCCCGTCCCTAATTTCCATTTCCCCTTTCTTTCCCTTTACCTTTCCTCTATAATTCCCATCTCCCCTCTTCTCTCCCCTCCCCCCTCTTCTCTTCCCCTCCATAATTCCTCTCTCCCTTCTCCCCTCTTCTCTCCCCTCCCTCTTCTCTCTTCCCCTCCATAATTCCCTCTCCCTTCTCCCCTCTTCTTCTCTTCCCCTCCATAATTCCTCTCTCCCTTCTCCCCTCTTCTCTCCCTCCCCCCTCTTCTCTTCCCCTCCATAATTCCTCTCTCCCCTCTTCCTCCCCTCTCCCTATAATCCATACATGAAACCTTAACAAAACAGTTACTACCTCCGGCATGCGAGCGCGCGCGTCTACACCTCAACGCATGTATGTATGTATGTATGTACAGTCGTGGACAATAATATCACCCCCCTTCTTGACTGTAACGATGGGCGGGAATAGGGTGACAGGCTTGGGGGGGGGGGGGTTGTTTGGGGGTTTGTAGGAGTAGGAGTAGGGGGACAGGTTTGGGAGGGTTACGGGGGTGCAGGAAGTGGGGGACAGGCTTTCTACCTACCCCAAGCCCGTCCCCATATTCCCGCACCCCCCCCCCCTCCCAAGCCTGTCCCCTACTCCACCCACCCTTAATTAAATGTCGAAATTACCGCTAAACTAAGAAAAAAAAAGATCACATCAATAGAGTATTTTTTTTTCAGAATTAATAAAGCAGGCATATGCCAAATTTTCGGGTAAAAAATTCCGGACACCCTGTATGTAGTACATTTCTTTTTCTTTTTGTGAATTTGTTAATGGAAAATGTTAGTCTAATTTTCCGTTTGTTTATTTGGGGTAACACTAACTTGGCTTGCCTATTTAAAAAAAAAAAAAAAAAAAAAATATAAAAAATAAAAATAATAATAATAATAACAATAATAATAATAATATCAATAATAATAATAGCGATGATGATGATAATAATAATAAGTAAGTTAATAATAATAATAATAATAATAATAATAATAATAATAATAATAATAATAATAATAATAATAATAATAAAATAATAACAAATAATAATAATAAAATAATAACAAATAATAATAATAAAATAATAACAACACCACCACCAATAATAAAAATAATAATAACAATAATAATAATAATAATAATACTAATAACACTAATACGAGTGGACATCCGGTAAGGTAATTGAGGGTCATTATGTTGGTCATAACCCGTAATTACCGTAACGTGATGGACCAACGGTAATTAAACACAACAATGAATAAATAAATAACAACAACAACAACAGTAAGTAAATGAATAAATACTAACACGTAAATGAATAAATAATAACAATAACAATAAGTAAATCAATAAATTATAAGATAAATGAATAAATAATAACAATAACAGTAAGTAAATTAATAAATAATTTACAGTAAGTAAATGAATAAATAATAATAACAACAGTAATAAAAATCCAGCGTCCATTTCCAGTTCCTATTTCTGTTCCAGTTTTTATTCCCATTCCAATTCCAGTTCCAATTTCCATTTCGTTCCAGTTACTATTTCCATTCCAATTCCAATTCTCGTTCGAGTTCCAATTCCCGTTCCAGTTCATATTCCCATTCCCGTTCCCGTCATCATTATGTATACTAATATAACTAAAAACTACAACAACAACAACTACTACTACTACAATTATTACGATAACAACAACTACTACTATTACTACCACAACCAATAATAAAATAAATAAATGAAAAAGGAATAAAAATGTAAATAAATAAACGAAGAGTAAACTAAACAAATCAAACTTAGAGCAAAGACACGTAATTCACAACCACAACAACAACAACCACAACTACAACGACCACCATTAACAACAATCACAACACCACAACCACAACATCATAACCATAACCACAACCCCACAACATTAACAATCACAACCCCACAACATTAATAACAACCACAACACCATAACCACAACCACAACACTTCAACCACAACACCACAACCACAATATTAACAACCACAATCACATCTTAAATCAGGAAGGAAGGAAGGAAGGAATGTTATGGTCGGATGGAGGATAGTCATATTGGTTTGGACTCCATTCCTTCGTGTTGTTGTTGTTGGTTGTGTGGTTGTTGTTGTTGTTGGTTGTGTGGTTGTTGTTGTTGTTGGTTGTGTGGTTGTTGTTGTTGTTGTTGTTGGTGTGGTTGTGTTGGTGGTGGTGTGGTTGTTGTTGTTGGTGGTGTGGTTGTTGTTGTTGGTGGTGTGGTTGTTGTTGTTGGTGGTGTGGTTGTGTTTCTGTTGTTGTTGTTTGCGGTGTTGTTGTTGTTGTTGTTGTATCAGGGTCATATCAACACGTACATATAGTTATTCGTCTATCAAAGTTCGGATATCCGCTATGAATTATGTACAGTCGTAAAAAAAAAAAAAAAAAAAAAAAAAATTTGAACCACCCTTACATTGAAATGAACTATAAAATATCCATAGTGAAATTCCAATACATTTTTTTTTTGCCGACTGTACTTTAGGAGAAACGAAAAGGTCAATAAAACAGGAGGGGGGCACCGGTTCCTCCAAAAGATACACTGTTGGTAAATCTGGAGCAAATAATTCCTCCAAACTACTGCAGGCAACAGGATACCATTATTTTTCTTCGTGTATGTCTGTTTCCTGGCATACTATGGAGGAATCAAGGCACTCCAATCTTTCAAAAGTATACTATTCCCTTAATTCTCGTGTTGGTGAATTGGAAGGCTACTGATTCCTCCAAACTATGCCAGGAAACACACGTCCTTAATGGTACTAATAGGTGTATTCTGTTTCGTGGCATAGTTTGGAGGAATCACACACCTTCCAATTCACCCTTTACTAATTAATAAAACACTATAAAGAAGGGAATTGCCCAAAATATTCATGGTCTATGTACAGTTGCCAAAAAAGGTATTGTGACAACTATTGATAGAACTTTAACCCTAGTAATATCCACAACTATTTGTATGGACTATAAGCATGTATAACAGAAGGAAATATACATATCCTTCTGTAATACATACTTATAATCCCTACAAACAACTATGGACATTAATATATTTACTGTTGTATCAATAGTTGTCGCAATACCTTTCATCGTAACTGTACCAACCATCCATCGTAAATACCACACACACACACACACCACAAACATACATACATACATATATACACATTCGCTGTTTTAAAGGACACTGTTATAATGTATATGTGACCTGGTGGCTTCTGATTCCTCCTAACTATACCACGAAACAAGCTCCTTCAATATATAGGTGTGTGTGTGTGTGTGTGTGTGTGTGTGTGAGAGTGTGTGAGTGTGTGTGTGTGTGTGTGTTTCGTGGCAATGTTTCGAGGTCTCATTAACCTCCAATTTTCAGACTACATCACGGGGGTCCCTTTATTTAACCCGCTTTTTGTTTGCATGTGTGTGCTTCACTAGCGCTGGAATATCAAACGAACAAGCAAGCACCCAGCCAGCCAGCCAGCGAGCCAGCTTTATGCCTCACTAACTTCAAGCACACACACAGACACACACACCAGACACGCCCATTTTTCGGAGTTCCGGCCAAGAATTATTTCGCTACCGGAACTATTAAATGTATAACGGAGCCTGCTAGTATTAGGATTATAACACACATACAGATTACAAAGTGTTATGTGTATGTATCCCAGAGCACCAGGGATTACACAACATTTAAAGGACCCTGTGATGTAGTCGGAGAATTGGAGGTATACGAGTCCTTCAAACATTGCCACGAAACGCCACCTATATGGAAGGAGGTTGTTTCGTGGCATGGTCAGGAGGAATCAGAAGCCTCCATCAGGTCTCATACACGATCCTTTTAAACCCCTTCTTCCACCTCTATACACAGACCTCCTACTCAATGTTTTTGTACTTAAAAAAACAAAAATAAAATAAAAATCACCCTTACAGAACGAATATACAGGAATTTATATTTTTTTTGAACGCCATACTACACTTATATTTTCATTTCTACTCACTGGATATAAAGTAACTTATAGTCCGTGTATGAAATATGTATATACCTAATATTAGCTGACCACTGTGTGTCTATATATATAAACAAGATAGATTCCTTCCTTACCTTGCTTCACGAAGAGTAGCAAGATGGCCACAAGGACCGCAGAGCCTACAAGCACCTTATTCATTATCAGGGAATAGTTTTTCAAGTGTTGTCTGTGTGTGTGTGGGTTTATACAAGAGGCGTGTGTTTTAAGAGCGAGAGTTGTAGGTAGGTCCAACCACACACGCACCCTGACAGCCACTGCGCGTCGCTCTCTCACACTCACACACACACACACACACTCCCTGCACCACCACCTCGCTCTAGTAATCGATAAACTACCCTGCAACCTTAAAAGCGTCCCCCCCTCTCTCACCCATACCTCCCTAACTAGCTCCCTCCCTTCCCTAACTAGCCCCTCCTCCCATCCAGAGGTCCCTAACTAGCTCCCTCCCTCACCCAACTTCCCTAACTAGCTCCCTCCCCCCACCCCGCCCTCACTAGCTCCCCCCCATCCCATACAAACCTCCCTAACGAGCTCCCTCCCCCTCCCCCCACCCCGCCGTCCCTAGATAGCACCCCCCCCCACCCCACCCCGTCCATTCCCTTGCTTCCATTCCCTCACTTATTCATCATTGCCAGTTCTAGCGATTCATTTCTACACCCTCAGAGAACTGCTAGTGTTGGTGTTACGTGATAGACTGTAAACACTGCATGTACTGTTACTGGTAAATAAATGCAATATGATAACACACTCGCTAGCAACTCTGCAACTTTGACTGCCTTCGCTCTCTGGACTCGCCAACACACACACGCACACACACAACTCCCCTTGTACCAAAAAAAAAACCTCCATAGATTTCATACTCGCCATAAAACAACAACACCAACAACAACCACAACAACAAACCAAAATATTATGCCTCGACATCCACTTTCCAAACCTACGACGATCCGATTTTATTTTTTTCTTCAACAACGAACGTATTACCGCGAAATTTCCCGCTAGAACGCATCAATGACTGGCATGACCCTATACTACATACATACATACATACATCTTCTCCGGCTTCCTCACGGCCTTGTTGTTGTTGTTATTGTTGTTGTTGTTGCCTGTCCAGCTGCTCAACTAACTCCTGCACCCTAGGCCTAATAACTCAAGTGCTCTCTATCAACTTATCTTTACCCAAGCTCCATACAGACGTTACATTGTTATTGTTGATTTTGTAGTGATATGGGGACACACTACAACCCGAGCTTTGGTGTATAATATTAACACTGTATATAGTAGACTCTTTATATACAAGGCACAGTTTATTAGTAATACAAGTAGAGTAGCAGCCACGCAGCTCACTACAATTTGGTATTGCCTTGTGGATGTTGTTGATTTGTTATTGTCTTGTGGATATTGTTGTCGTTGTTGTTGATTTGTTATTATCTTGTGGTTGTTGTTGTCGTTGTTGTTGATTTGTTATTGTCTTGTGGTTGTTGTTGTTGTTGACTTGTTATTGCCTTGTGGTTGTTCCCTGACCAGTGTGTGTTGGGTAGTTTACATCAACACATCTTTCCACAGCTTACAAGGTAGCATGTTATCCTAAATTACTCTTACAGCCAGATACCTATTTACTGATAAGTGAACACGGACATTGAACCCGGGACCTCTCGCGTGCCAGACTAGTGTCCTAACCGTTAGACCATCAGCACCCCCTTCTTGTTGTTGTTGTTGTTGTTGACTTGTTATTGCCTTGTGGTTGTTGATGATATGTTATTGGTGTTGTCTTACCTCACTCTGGGGGCCGTATTCAAGAACATCCGTGGTGTATACAATGGCGTGGTGCATGCCGGTACGATGACTCCATAGAACAAACAATACAGCCATCGTACCGGTACCAAGCCATCGTATACACCACACATGTTTGTGAATACGGCCCTGTTGGATTCCACACTTTTTCATGTTATGCTGATGTATTTTTTTCTCATTTCGGCCTAAACATCTCACGGCCTAAACATTTTACGGCCTAAACTTCATCCGGCCGAACACGATCACGGCCTAACAATCTTAAACTCTCTTGTATCACCAGTGGAATGTTTAATGTTGTACTGAGAGCGACTCGTTATTATTTCTATCAATGAACACTTTATAACTTATTGATATTTATTGATTTGAAACCCCGACAGAAAGATAGCCAAGAGTAATTAATTATTTTTGTGAATAAAACTAAACTTGTCGTAATTTTTAAACATCTATGGTACTGTAACTTCATGAGAGAAAAATCCAAGCCATAACTCCTTGAGCGATATAAAGTGTATTATTGGTTTTACCCTCGTCAAGCTCATCTGATGAAATTATAATTGTGGAAGTTATATTTAGGTTAGGGATAAGAAAGTTTTTTGCTGTTCGTTTTCTATCAAGCCCTTCGTGAGAGCCATATGAGAAAACCTACAATTTACGGGGGACTAAAATGTATAAAAATAATCCGAGCTCAATTTGTGTATGTGTGTAAAACATGGCCTCTGTGTGATACCATATTTAGTAACGACCTACATCAAGGCCTAATCCTGTAATAGTGTCATCATCTTCTAGCGTTTTACAGGGTACAAGGGGAGGTGGCTGAGTGGTTTAGTATTTTGAATTCATAACCAAAATGTCTTGAGACCCGAGTCCTCTCAGATGAGAATATTTACTATTCCAAATCGAGTTTCAGGCACTAACTATAAGGTCACCGAACATCGTTAAACACCCTCGCTGGTACCATAACAACTGCAGTATTTGGGAATTACCCCCACTTCCTTCCCTCTGTGGCTGGGGACCAATTAGAAAGTCGTGACTGTGTGTGTGTGTGTGAGCAGCAGTTGACTTGGGCCACGGTAACGGGCTTGATGCAGTCTTTGTCTAGAGTCGGGATATAAAAAAAAGAACATATAACTAGGTAAAGTTAGCCTACATTCGAAGTTATCAATGAGTTCTTAACTATATCTGAAACTTGAGGAATATGACACAAACTGACACCTGGGTTAATATGACACCCACCACCTTCATGACACCAGGGCACTGCATCAATACTCACACCTTGACACGATACAATGACCTCCTCCATCCAAGGTCAACTTAGGTCAACACGGGCTAAACGTTAACGATTTTTGTTTTTTCATTTTAGTTCATTACGAGTCAATATTCATACCGTATTACTTATAGAATATCCTTGCAATGGGGGAAAGGTATACATACATACATACATACATACATACATACATACACACACACACGCACAGAAAGAAAGAGAGAAATAACTTGAAGTGTGTCCCTTGCAATTACCTAAAAATGAGGGAAAAGAAAGGTAGGTAAAGCCAGACAGACAGATAGATAGATAAAAATACAGACTTACGTGAGACCCGACTGTCAGTAACGTGTCCTCCAGGTATTGGGGTTAAACAAAGTGAAGGAAGAAACGAAGGAAGGAAAATATTGACAGAATCATTTCCCTTTCACTCCCACCTTCACCTGCCTTCAAAAGCATGACAACAAACAGGGGTAAAGTTATTTATGAGTCACTCTTTTACACACACACACACACCACACACACACACACACACACACACACAAGGAGGGGCTATGTTTCCTGGTAATGTTGGGAAGAATCAGTAGCCCTCAAATTTCGTCTTAAATATACTTATAACAGCAAACTAAAATAAAAAATATATACAGCAAAAATGTGGGTAAAATCTTGGTTATCAAAGAGGTATTAACATGTGTTGGTAAATCTGGAGCAACTGAATCCTCCAAACTATTCCCAGCAACAGAAGGAACACCCTCATTTTTGTTCATGTTTTCCTGCTGTTTCCTGACATACTTTGGAGGAATCAAGGCAAAAGTGAACCTTTATTAAATTTTTCTTTTCAGTGTGAGTGAGTTTAGGTTTGTGGTACAGACACACACACACACATTGATGACCTTGTTAGATGAATACTATAGTGCCTGATGACAAACAAGTACCTCAATACATGGAAAATATAAAAGATATGTGAGAGATAAATGTGTTTTGGGTTTATTATGCTATCTATCTTATCCCTACCACATGTTTATCCCCCCTTCCCTCTCCCCAACTACTGTATGTACCTATCCCACACTCTCTATCCCATCCCCACTACCTGTCCCACACTCCCACACTCTCTATCCCATCCCCACTACCTGTCCCACACTCCCACCTTCTCTATCCTATCCCACACTCCCACACTCTCTATCCCATCCCCACTACCTGTCCCACACTCCCACCTTCTCTATCCTATCCCCACTACCTGTTTGTCCTTCCTTCTCCCCACTACCTGTTATCCTCTCCCCTTCCACGTCCCACACTCTCCTTCACCATCACCACCACCACCCCCACATTCTCTATCACCACCCCCATCACCACACAACCACCCTTCCTCACACCATCACCACACCACCAGTCCCTACACTCTCCTTCATCATCACCACACCATCAGTCTCCATACTCCCCAATTCTCCAGATTTATAGTGTTTATCTATTTCACCATCACTTAGGCCTTACCTACAGTATAGTCTTATCGATATTAAATATAGACAGATGTCAAGTTCATAATCTAATCTTACCAATAGAATAAATACCTTTACATACCCTTTCTTTCTACATTATCTTGGTGGACTCGTGAAAAATTATTTACATATAATATATTAAAAGGGTATAGTACAGTGTTGGTAAATCTGCATGGAGCAACTGATTTCTCCTGACTATTCCATGCAACAGGTCACCAGTATTTTTGTTAACCTGGTTGATCGTATTTCAAGGCATACTTTGGAGGAATCAAGTCTCCTCAGTGTACCAAAATATTGATTGTGCCTTATTACCCTTTTAATGGAGTATTATAATGGAATCCCCTACTCAACATATCAGGGTTTATACAACATTTTATACACACTGGACCGAGTATAAAAACCTATGTATACTACCAAGCAGGATGCAGGGTACTACTACTACTACTACTACTACTACTACTACTACTATTACTACTACTACTGCTACTACTACTACTACTACTTTAGAGACATAACCAACAAGCCTAAAACGTGTCCACTGTTTATTTATCAATGAGTGGGTATACCTTTTACAACTACTACTACTACTACTACTACTAATACCCCTTTAGAGACATTACAAACCAACAAGCCTAAAACATGTAATCTTTTATGTGGCAATAGATGGGTATTTCCTTAATTTTCCACACACTCCAAATCATATAACAGCTGCAAGGTGAGGGTGGTAGTGGTGGAGGAGGAAGGAGGGGGATGTGGTGATGGAGGGGGATGTGGAGGAGGGAGGGGGGTGTGGAGGAGGGAGGGGAAAGGTGTGCTGGGTGGAGGGGGATGAAGGAGAGGGAAGAAGAGATGTGCATGAGAGAGGGTGGAGGAGGAGGAGGAGGGGGAAGAGATGGTGGAAGTGGAGGAAAAAAATAGAGATGTGGAGAGGGGGGAAGAGAAGGTGGGGGTGTAGGGGGAAGGGTGGAGAGGGAAGAATTTTAAGGTCTACTGAGAGGGGGGGAGGGAAGAGGGAGGGGGAGGCTGGGAAAACATCAGCTGAAAACCTTGATAAATGACCTCACAAACTTTCCACCTTGAGGACGGATTGAACCTGCCATGTACAGTCGGCGGCAAAAGTCCTGTCGCAACACCTGCTTCACCGAGACAAGCAGTGTTCATGGACTCGAGAAATACGCATGTTTTTTACACCTAATAATCTCGAGTCTATGAACATTGCGTGCCTCGGTGAAGCAAGTGAGGCGACAGGACTTTTGCCGCCGACTGTACACTCGCAATCCAAAATTTGTATCCAGGTTTTGTTGAAGTTTCGAATCATTTGACATAGTAGTGAACCAATTACAAAGCTTAAGGAAGAAGTACAGTGTTGGTAAATCTGGAGTCAATGATTCCTTCAAACTAGTCCAAGCAACAGAACACCATTATATTTGTTCATCTGGTTCTGTTTCCTGGCATACTTTGGAGGAATCAAGGCACTCCAAAGTACCAAAAGTTTACTCTCCCCTTAATCCTGTTTCATATAATTATTATGTTTGAGCTCGCTTAATTAATACACGATCAGGATATTCGAAGCAAACCTGGATACATATTTTGGATTGCGAGTGTACAGTTGGCCAAAGAAATTCATACACATGCAGGTTATATGGAAAGAGATATTATTATTCTGGAAGTACTGCAATGAATGGTCTACCAAGCTGTTATATGGACAGAGATATTATTATTATTCTGGAAGTACTGCAATGAATAGTCTACCAATTAAGCTGTTAAACTCTACTATTTAAACTCTACTATTTAAACTCTACTATTTAAACTCTACTGTAACTCGATGATGATAAAAACAACAAACTGATAATAATGTTGTATTGTTGTTACGTAGTCTTTGATTTCCTATATTATGTTGCAGCTTCACTTTGTGGTCATATTTGGAACTATCGCTTAGCTTTAGGGGATCAAAACTGACTGTTGTAATGATTTTTGTTGTGCACTCAAAACTGGAGTACCAGAACCCTAGATTAGAGTGTGTGTGTGTACAATTCAACAGTGGTGGTGGTGATAGAGTAAAGAGTGAGTGAGTGTGAGAGTGAGAGTGAGTGAGAAAGAGAAAGAGAGAGAGAGAGAGAGAGAGAAAGAGAGAATGTGTGTGTGTGTGAGAGAGAGAGAGAGAGAGAGAGAGAGAGAGAGAGAGTGTGTACAATTCAGCAGTGGATGTAGTGATAGAGACAGACTAGAGAGAGAGAGAGAGAGAGTCCAGTCATTACCATGGTCTGTGTCAGGCTACACGGGTCTCTCTTGCTCCTCATCTTCTTCGCTCTTGGTAAGACGGAAACTATGATGTGGGATGGTGACGATAAACAAACACCAGACAATAGTCACTAGTTAATGGAGAGAGACAAGCATCTTTCACCTGGCTGGGCTGTACCACGAATTCCTTTGTCCAACTGTACACTCGTGATACATAACTTCTAACATTTGCAGAAGGTCTAAATTCCTCCAAAGTATGCCAAGAAACAGGATCAGCTGAAGAAAAATATTGGTGTCCTGTTGCCTGGAAAATATTGGAGGAATCATTTGCTCCAGATTTACCAAAAGCTAATAAGAGTAAGAAAGCCTAATACTCCCTGGTCAGAAATGATGTATCACGAGTATACATTAGAGTGATTTGATTCCACTAATGTATGCCAGGAAACAAAACTACAGTACATACAAATATAATGGTGGTCTGTTGCTTGTAAAAGTTTGGAGGAATCATTTGCTCCATATTCATACTTACTACCAAGTTTGGAGGAATCATTTACTCCATATTCATATTTACTACAAGTTTGGAGGAATAATTTACTCCATATTCATATTTATTACCAAGTTTGGAGGAATCATTTGCTCCATATTCATATTTATTACCAAGTTTGGAGGAATAATTTACTCCATATTCATATTTACTACCAAGTTTGGAGGAATCATTTACTCCATATTCATATTTACTATCAACACTGTATGGTCTTCCCTTAATTAACTTGGTGTTGCAGTTAATTAGGGGGACTGGCTTGGGGTTTTTTTTGGGGGGTGCAGGAATAAGGGGACAGGCTTGGGGTGGGTAAAAAGCCTGTTACCCTATTCCCGCATGCATCCCCCTAACCCCCCCCCCCCCTCACAAGCCTGTCCCCCTACTCCCGCACCCCCCCCCCCCCAGTCCCCCCCACCCAAGCCTGTCCCCTACTCCCACACCCCCTTAATGGTTATGGTGTTGTTGAACATTTGTAAAGTTATAAATAATCTAGTAATGGTTCACAGACTGACACCTAAAACGTTGAGGGGGCAATACACTTTTCATACAGTACATCATAACTCCTTGATTCCTCCAAAGTATGCTGGGAAACAGAGACAGAATGACGAAAATAGTGTTGTCCAGTTGCTTGTAATAGTTTAGAGGAATCATTTGCTCCAGATTTAGCAACAGCTGTTTTGTGTTATCTATTACATGTATCAGCTTTTGGATGTTATATTATTATTACCCCTCAGCCAGATAAACTGGAGCAACTGATTCCCTCCAGAGTCTAAACTATTTGAAGCAACAGTCCACCATTATCATTGTTAATCTGGTCCTGTTTCCTGGCATGCTTTGGAGGAATCAAGGCACTCTAAAGGACCAAAAGTATATTATTCCCTAAACTTCATCATCATCATCATTTTCGTTTAACGTCACAAACTCACCAAACCATACCCTACTCTATTGTACCATATTCTACTCAACTATATTCCGCTAACCCAAAACCATCCCTGTCTACTCTACCCATCCCTAACCCCTTGTATGTACCTCCCCTGACAGCGAGTGGGGTGCCCCTGGAGCAGAGGGGTTGGGGTGGTGATGGAGTGAGGGCAGGGGTGGTGATGGAGATGATCAATGAGGAGATGCGTGATGCTGTGGATACAGGCATCGTCGGCTCAACTCTGAAGCAGATCTCCAAATGTGGGTACAGGTTATGTCTAGTATATTGTCTGTCTACCTTTTTGTCTACACCTGTGCCTGTGTGTGCTGCCTAGTCTGCATTTTTGTCTGTCTACGTGTCTGTTTAGTCATTGGTTCCAATCTGAAACAGTTCTCAGTATGTAAGCACTTTATGAGATATGTATAATTTACTACCGTGTGGCTGATGTCCATTCAAATATCCAAGGAATTATTTCACAATCTTGTGTAGTCTTCAAATGGAACATTAATTGTTGTAGAGCAGCATATTAGATTACAATAAGGTAACTGTGAATCACAAATCATATAACAAATACCACTAAGTCAAAAGGACAACACTCTTCCACACGGACAGACCTGGACCTCAAAAACCTGCTACGTGGGACATCAATATGGGAGACCTTTAGGGGTCAACAGCCAGATGGTGGCCCAGGCAGTGTCCTATTCTGCTCCACCTGCAACGTGGGTATCAACCAGATCATACACTCCATCCAAAATGGCACAGACCCTGAGGACATCGTGGTCATGATGACCAACCTCTGTGTCGACCTGGAACTCGGAAACTTCATCTTCTGTGACAGTTTCCTTCACATAGCTGAGGTGGCTCATTCTTCTGAGATGCATCCTTTTTTTAATAACTCTGCTTTGTAATATAATACCTGTACTCCTGTATCAATCTATAGATAGATAGTGTACATACCAGTAGACAGAGTGAAAACACAAGATAATCTCTGCTTTCTATAACAGGCACTCTCCACTCTACAAAATACTCTTCTAGCATCTAATGTACACTTCTTTTTTCCTATCCCATTGCAGCCCCAACTGTTCTGGATCATTGAGAACACAGAAAACCTGGATGGCAAGGACGCCTGTGGGATGCTGTTTCCAGGCTTTGGGTGTAACACAGACAACCCAGCCAGAGTGTGGGAGGTCACCATGCCCAACACTACTAAACCACCCATCACCAGGCCCCCACTGCCAGAGGTGAGGTCAGGTTAAGTGAACACAGATTACAGTTGGTGACATTAGGTAAGGCAAGGTTATATAAGGAAGGGTATGGTTAGAATTACTTAGGTTAAGTTAGGTTTGAAAATGGCTTTCAAGAAAAGGTCAAATGTTGGTTACGTCTACTTTGATCTACACCCATGATAAATGCTTCAAAACACAAGGTAGGTAATCTATAAGTGTAAATAATTTTTTTTGCATTCCTTACAATGAGTTCCCAGTGTTACAATTTTACATTCCAGAAAAAATAGGGAACTATACTTGTATACTTCTCGTACTTTCCATATACTGTAGCTGTATAGTCCTCCTAAGTCCTACAAACACTATACTTTTCCCCATCCTTATCTGACCTAACCTATACCATCCCTGTCCTAATCTGACCTGACTTTTGACAGCCTGGGTCACCAACAATGAAGGTGCTTCACTTGGCTGACACTCACTATGACCCGTACTACAAGGTTGGCAGTAATGCAGTTTGTCCTGAGAAGTATCACTGCTGTAGGGAGGAGAGTGGTGAGTGGGATGGGGCTTTACTAAGCAACAACTGAACACTTGGATCAATTATTTTTTATAATACAATTTTTTTTTCATATACTGTACTATGCTGTACTATACTGTATAGTTTATAATTTAGCCAATGCTGTTCAAACAAAAACTTGTTTTTTCTATACAGGTCCTGAAAAAGGTGAAGACCAAAATCTAAAAATTCACTCACTGCCGAAATAAGTACGAAAATTTCAAATCAATGTCCAATTTCGTTGATGGTGTTTATATATACTGTAACTGCAGATTACTTCTCTGTATATGCACAGTATTCTTGGTGACAAAAGGTCAAAACTTTACTAATTAAACTAAAAACAATGGCTAAGGTCTCATGTAAATTAGATAATAAAATTATAGGGGATTGCTGGACTACCCCAAGGCATCCCATAAAACGATTATTTCAATGGAACTACAGTACACATATATAAGGCAAACATCCTTGCATTCCGACAAACACACACACATCCTGACAGATTATAAATAAGGGTGATCACAGTATTTCTTCCAAATAAAGAAAAATAATGAATGAATTATCCCATCATGACCACTTCAACACAACAAAATTAAAGTACTGTATCTGTCTACTGCAAAATATCTAATCAACAAAAAACTTGTTATATATTCAACTATCTATTCTGTCATGACCATCTAAAAGCACAGCATATCTTTCAACCGTTCTGCCAGGCCCCTTAGAGGTTCCTGAAGCAGCAGCGGGTCAGTGGGGGGACTACCGTAACTGTGATGCCCCCAGGTGGTTGTTGGAGGCTCTGTATGAAGACGTCAACACCAGGCATCCAGTATGTATAATGGGGGATACAATCAGGGAACTATCTTCCTTCCAATATGTAATATGAGGATGCAGTCTGGGAATTATCATAGTCTTTACTAGAATAAATATGGCTTCTTTTATAAGACATTCAGTTTTTGCACGAAGTAACTTTCTAACATTTCCGTTGTGAAAAAATGAAGCTAATTGCCAAGTCTCCCATTTTACAACCCACATATCCTACTAACTCCATCTTTCCTATGCACATCAAGATACTGACTTCATCATCTGTTGTAGAAAAATGAATATTAATTGCTAAGTCTCCCATGTTACAGCACATGTATCTTACTAATTCCATTTTCCCTATGCACATCAGGATATTGACTTCATCATCTGGACAGGGGACATCGTGCCCCACAACATTTGGAACACATCGCGGGAGGGCAACTTGCTTATCATACGGGACGCTGTGCAGATGATCCAAGATTATTTCCCTGACACTCCGGTCTTCCCTGCCCTCGGCAACCATGAGTCTCACCCCGTTAATGCGTAAGTTTCATCTCTTCTTATTTTTTAAGAGTACACGAGTCATAACACAGAGAGCTAATGTGGATATTTTTCTTCTATTTTAAAGGAGTAATACAGTTTTGGTATATTGGAGTGCCTTGATTCCTTTAATGTACTCATATGTCAGGTAACAGGACCAATAAATAAAATATAAAGGAATCCTGTTGCTTGGAACAATTTGGAGGAATCGTTGCTCCAGATTTATCAACAACAACATTACACTATACTGTATAGGATACCCCATTAATGCATCGCAATATAGAGTATGAATGTAGAAGCTTTTTAAATCTAAAGCCTGAGTCGCTGCTGTACATGGTTAATGCAGGAGTACTCTTTTCTTTCCAGTTAAATATGACTTTGTTTATGATTCACAAAACTCAGTAACAGTCCTACCTATTGAAGTTCTTGTGCATGAATAAATGCAACGCCTTTACCCTTTCACTTGCTCACCATTTCCTTCATACTCACTCTCCTTTCCCCCTCTCACTCACTATCCTTTTCTCTATTACTTACTTTTCTTTTCCCTCTCACTTCACCCCTCCCTCAAACGCCTACAGTCACAACCCTCTCACTCACTCTCCTGTTTCCCTCTCAGTCACTATCCTTTTCCCTCACAATCACTCTAATTTTTATACTCATTCACTCTCCTTTTCCCCCTCACTAACTATCTTTCACCCTCAAACTGACTTTCCGTTTCCCACACACTCACACTCCTTTTCACTTTCCCTTCAGTTTCCCACAGCCCTACATTGATAACGAGTTTGACATCTCGTGGCTGTACGACGAGATCACCACGCTCTGGGAACAGTGGCTGCCTGCTGAAGTGGCCAGCACCATCCTCTACAGTGCTTACTATAGCACCCTTATCAAGCCCGGACTCAGGATACTTTCCATCAACACAAACTACTGCTACAGCCTTAACTGGTGTGTGTGTGTGTGTGTTTTTCCAGTCTTTAAAATCATCATATAACTGAGTGTTCTGAGGACAGGCAAAACCAGCCGGTACGAGCAATGTAGGCAACAGTACATCTTGGGAGCACAATAACAATGACTAAGGGTCCTGCTAATTATCATGAGTATACTAACAAACATTACATAATATCATTGGAACAGTCAATCAACTGACAAAACACTATACAATCCTTAAAAATCAACACAACACAATCCTTACAAATTGACAAGGAATGACTATAATCCCCACCCAACGATTGTGTAAAGTCACCTTGAATAGAGAAGTATATAAAATTTACACTCTCCCCTCCCGTATGTACAGTTGGGTAATAAAGTATCTGAACACTGTTGGCGGCTTCTGACAACATCCCCAAAAGTAAACATATCAATGAGAGAAACTATGAATTGAACCATAACTTTTATTTCGCTGTCTGTGGTTGGTCAATGTCACCCAATATCAGTTATCCTTATGTAGTAAAGAATAAATTTTGTCTATTATAAACGTTTTTATCACTGACATTGTTACCAGAAGCCGTCAACAGTGTCCAGACACTTTGTTCCCCAACTGTACATCTAGGATTATATCAGATGATAGAAAACACTGAATCTTTGCCACAGGAAGAAAGAGGTAACACAATTGAACACATTGGGGAAGGGTTACTTTAAAAAACAAACAGCATCTTACTTTATGTTACACCTGTTGGCATCTCCTCCTCCCACAGGTGGTTGATATACGATGATGTGGATCCTGCCTCAGAGCTGGAATGGATGGCCCAGGAACTGCAGAAAGCAGAGGATGCTGGTGAGATGGTGTACCTCATCAGCCATCACCCACCAGGCCATGACGATTGTTCCAAGACCTGGAGTCATCAGTACAACAGGATCATCCTAAGGTGAGGCAACAAACAGATGCAGTATCCCACAGAACATAAACCACAGCTATACTCAAAATTAGTAAATAAGAAACTCAAATTCAAATGACCTCAGTAAAGATGTTTTTCCCACAGGTGTAAGTAAATATAAAATATATAGTAATGAAATATATCCATAATGACGCATCAGTTCAGACACTTGCAGTGAAGATATCCTCCAACAGGTATGAGGCAACAATTGCTGGTCTCTTCTACGGTCACACACACAAGGACCACTTCATGATGGTATACGATGAGAATGACCGACCAGCATTGGTTGGGTATGTAGCCCAGAGCCAGACACCCTACCATAACCTCAACCCGGGTTACAAGATCTACACCATTGATGGAGACTACCAAGGCTCAACCTATGTATGTAGTCATGGAAAATAACTCTGATACATATACAATAGAGGTAGCAGCAGTAATTACATACTGTACTGTATAATTTATATAAAGTTTCCATTTTGCTGGGAGCTGAATATAAATAAGTACATAAATTTACTCAGTTTTTTTTTTGTTCTTCTGGTTGCCTTTCACCCTGATAACTAAGATACAGTATTCATCTCCCTGTTACCAGAGAAACAACTGAACTCAGTCATTTCTATAATATGGTAATTCCTCCTACACAAATTAATATTGCGATTTGTTCATCTTTCTGGTTGTTTGCCAGTGTTGTTTATTCTTTGTAACTGACCAGCTTACTCTACCATTACAGCAAGTTCTTGACAATGATAATTACATCATGGACCTTGATGAAGCCAACTTCAACAACAACGCTTCATTCTTCCTCCTGTACTCAGCCAAGGAAGCCTTTGGGTAGGTCATCTTGAGTATAAATTTTAAACTGGGGAGAATGCACCAGTCCCTTTTAGCTAATGACAGACTTTAATAAACATAGAAATGCTATACATGAGATAAACTTTACTCAAAATATGGTGTGTATTATAAACTGGGGAGAATGCACTGGTCCCATATAGCAAACACCTGACTTAAATACTGTACTGTACTATAAATGGAAATGCACTACATGAGATAAACCTAACACTTGATAATTTCTGCACCAGGTTGAATAATCTGACCCCCTCCTCCTGGTCTGGGCTGGTAGACATTATGAAGGAACCAAACAGTACCGTCTTTGATCAGTTCTTCAGGTGAGTACCCACACCTGTTGACCGCTGTGCCTCGACTGCAGAGGAAATTACTAAAGAATGGAGCACCAACTATTCTTTTTTTCTCATTATTGTTACTGGAAACCCAAATAACTAACCATGTACTGTACTGTACTGTATTAGTAACATCCTTTATCATGTAACTGTATACTACTATACAACACTTGAGTTTATGCAGTCTAGGAAGGAAATGCCTATCATCTGTTTTTACCCTACAGTGTTTTTACTTAACATTATAAATTTTCCTTTACGTTACTTGTATCTTCCTTGGTTAGCTCATAATAATATTCTTCCTTGGTTATTTATGTTAACCCTTCCAGTATGGCAACTCTAAGTAAGTTTCCTCCGACATACTACGACATAAGATTTTACCTGCCACAAGAAAATGTTGGGCCAAAGTGGTTAACTCTTACAACTTTCCAATTGACATACATGAAGTTGAAGGTTCAGCAGGTACAACAAACCTGTGAGATGCACAAACTTTATTTATGAACAAGGCAACAACAACCAGGCAAAGTTACTCACTCAAAAATACAAGAGGAAAGAATAGGAAAATACTGTAATGGTTATGTGTATTCCATGTAATGTCATGTCTATACACAAGCTTACTGTTGTACTGTATGGTGCACAAAAGTTCATTCCCTCAGACAGCCACAACACAATTGAAGCACCTGTGGATCGAATGACTAAACAATAGAGGGTAGACGGTGAATGTCATTTGAACCACATAATTCAGTCATAATGTGGCTGAGGGAATGAACTTTTGTGCACCATACTATAATATTACCTGTATGTATTCTTTTCTCTCTCCCTCCCTCCCAGGTACTATACGAAGGATGGACGGCCATACAGGGAGGAAGGGTGTGATGAGAGCTGCAAGTCTAACCTGCTGTGTCGCCTGGTGGTGTCTGACACTTCCAACACCACTCGCTGTGACCAGTTTAATTAACTGAAGCTCAGGGGTTTCTGTCTTGTATACCTTGTAGGAAATACATAAATAACAGAATAATTATAAATATTGTCTTGTTTTCTTTGCATGAAATAAATACACGATCAAAGAACTTTATTTTGTGATGAAAAAAAAAAAAGTCGATGTACAGTACATTATGTCAGACAGTTACTGACAGGCAAAATGAGAAATAACATGAGAAATTATAGAGAGAAGTGAGGAGGGCAAGAGAAGGAGGGAGAAGGGGAGGCAGAATTTTATGGGAGTTAAATATTCAACTACATTTTCGTTTTAGATTTAAACTTGACAAAAAAATCAGCACCTTTCAAGTTTTCTATGCAGTCTCATAACTATTTGTACTGCTAGTAAAACTAAAATATTTCCAAAGGATATACTTTTAGTACAAGAGTTTTTTCTCCACAAATATTTCCCATAATACATTTCTTCTCAAAGCACTACTAGGGCAAGTCTTTAATTTTCACAAATATAGTCTTTATTAAACTATAAAATTTGCCAGTATAATTTGCTTCAATTTACATGCCATAACAAAAAGGAGCATTATATATTTTGGCTGCTTCATTACAAAAGTAAATGATGTTACTAGAATATAACTTAAGAGACTAAATATATATACATACTGTCTATAATTTATTATGTAACATATTACACCCATGTCTTTTTTCCAGCCTGAATGAATATAAACAAAATATACAAACTAACCCTTATCTAACTTCAGCCACATTCCCTGTTCCCCTTCTATATTATAATTAACCACTAGCTACTTGGATATGCAGGGCTACCACATCAAGTCATCAACAGGGGTGGAACACAAATGTTAAGTTAGCTGCACAGATGGGGATTATGAGTCGGGTTGACTTCAGGGATGGAGCTTCTGTGTTATTCAGGGGTAGGGTTATTGTGGAGTGACTTAAGATGTTACTCGCTAGACTTGCTTAAGGTTATAACCAGCGAGTGTTGTCAGTATTTGCACTCTCCTCTTGCTGCTGTTGACGGATCAGGTCCGCATATATTCCACCCATTTTCTTTAGGTCTTCGTGAGTCCCAATCTGTGGGAAATGATGCTGGCCTCAGGCAGGAAGTTAGTTCACTTAATTACTAACTTATGCTAAGGATTGTTTCCTGATGCTAAGCATGAGTGTTATTCCATCCTGTCCATAAACCAGACCTAATGAATGTCTAATAAACTCAAACATAACACGAATGTAGAACAGAAACAGATTATAACTGTGTCAATGAATGTGTTTCCTGTCAGTCAAGTATCCATACTATAAACAAAAAATATTGAAACTACTGTATATTATTACAGTAATGTAACATTTTGGTTAACAAGTAATAACTTGAGCCTCTGGCTAGCGTAGTGGTAGAGTGCACAGCTGCAGTTCCTGTAGTCTAGCATTCGATTCCTGCTCGGGGCACTGTTAAAATCTCTCACTGTTGCCAGAGGCTGACTCGGGTCCTGTTTTGGTGCAATAGCCACGAAGCGAAGGGCACGGCGAACCCCTCCAGTGTGGAGATGAAGGCCTGGTATATTATATATAAAACAAAACAGATGGGGAGTGACTCCTCCCAACTAATTTTCTAATTTTCTTAGTACTTCTACCTTCCCACAAACTCACCTGTCCTCATTATTTCTCCATACGACACAGGTACTGTACTTCCTTCCCCACTAATTAATGTAGGACTCACAAGTGTATCACCTGTGTACTGAGAAAAAGCCAATGGGGGATTATGACTCACCTCAACCAGCCTACCATGTTGCATGACAGCTATGATATTGGCATTCTGGATGGTGGAGAGACGGTGAGCGATGACAAGGACTGTGCGACCCTCCACCGTGCGAGACAGAGCTTCCTGGACCACTGCCTCGGATTCAGCATCAAGGGCACTGCATCAAGATAATGAATATCATTGTTATCATCATCACCAATACTCCATTTCCCTGTTTGCAAGGGGTGGGGAGACTCTAGTGCCAGGGGTAGAAAAGAGAAGCAGAAATACAGAAAGTAAGGACAGAGTACCCAGTGAAATGGGTCACACACAAATCATTCCCATTTACAAGCCACGAAAATATATAAAGAATATAAAGGAGATAATCAATGAAGATAAGAATATACAGGAAATGTTCTATGAAGATTAATAATATACAGGAAACATTCAATGAAAATAAAAAAATATGCAGGAATTATTCAGTGAAGATAAAGAATACACAGGAAATGTTCACAGAAGATAAAATCCATACAGGAAATATTCATAATTGATGGCTTCCAGGAACATAGCTTTATATTATGTATACCTTCTTCATATACTTCCTCAAGATACAAAAGGTGGATATCTCTCTATACAAACAGGTACAGTACAGTACATAGCTCTGGCACATTTATATTATATTTTTTTAAAACACCTAGAAAGAGGGTTATTGTTGTTGAAGTTCTTCAACCTGTCTGACCAAGCAATACATTACTACATAAAACCTTGTCTAGGTGGCGGGTACAGTGGTTAAAGTATAGTTCCAGAATGTTGTGCTGAAGACAACCAATACTATCTGTTATCCTGCACTAACCTGGTGGCCTCATCTAGCACAAGTATCCTGGGATTCTTGAGGAGGGCACGAGCAATGGCAATGCGTTGTTTCTGACCCCCTGACACTGACACTCCACGCTCACCAACCACTGTGTTGTACCCGTCGGGGAAAGACTCAATGAAATCGTGAGCATTAGCTGTTTTAGCTGCTTGAATGACCTGAAAAGAAAAATAAATTATAAGGTAATAAGGATAAGTCATAAGAGATATAAAATAAGAAATAAAACTACTTCTACTCCTGTTCTTCTTTCCCAAGTCTCTCCTCATAATCCGTATCTCTTCCTCACCTCTTCATCTGACGCTGCTGGGAAACCATAACGAATGTTCTCCATGACGGTGGTGGCAAACAGTATAGGCTCCTGGTTGATGAAGCCTACTACACGGCCCCTCAGCCAGGCTGGGTCTAGGGTCCTCAGGTCCTCCCCGTCAATGGTGATGGACCCTCTCACCACATCATAGAACCTGTATGCCCCCAATTACAATGTTAGTACAGTGATGAACCCTCACGTCACATTATAGAATCTGTATGACTCTATCTTCTCATGTTACCTCTACACTAGCTACTCCAAGGCTGACCTTTCAAGAAGCTGTGCCACGGTGCTTTTGCCTCCACCAGATGCCCCAACCAGTGCCACCATACGCCCTGCAGGGATCCTCAGGTTGAAGTTGTTTAGTACCTCCTGGGACAGATGGAGAAAGTTTGAATATAGACAAATTCTAAACATTGTTGCCAAGTCACACATCATCCAATTAATTGTAACCTGATCATCAGTGCCGAGAAAGATTCAGAGCCACACAATAATATGGAAAAATTAGATAATAATTAATGAAATACTGTACACCAGTTCCACATTCAACCTAAAGAGACATGTATATTTCACAATTATGAATATTAATTTCTGTAAGTTAAACTTATGTAAATAAATGATGACCAAGATGCACTAGGGACATGAATTTTGGCATTCTAATTTGCAATGGGTCTTGCAATATCATACTTGCAGGACATTGTTTGGTCAATCCTTATTTAGACAACATTTGAGTACATCACATAATTATGTACCTGATCTGGCCGGGTGGGGTAGGCAAAGGAGACATTTCTGAACTCAATATTGCCCATCAGAGAGTGGTAAGGGATGATTTTGCCGCCCTTCACTGGGATCTCCGGGGTTAGATTGATGAACTGTACATAGGACAAGAGGACTTCATAAATATAGCATTTACAACTACAAGACCACCTATACAATACATGCAAAAACTATTTCAGTATATGCAATAAGTGTTGTCTGGGTTATTAAAAATTATATATGTCAAAGTTTTCAATTAATACCAGGTAGTCATATTTTGGTATCACTGCAAAATAATACTTTTTTTTCCAAAACCTTCCCCAGTACAGTGTATTGATCTGGTCCCTTAGTACCTGTCCCCCTCTACCCAAGCCTAGTTGGCTAGGTCCACTAGGCCTACAAACCCATTCATTACCCTCAACATCCCTATCCTACACCAACCTGTTGTTTAACCCACCCAATGTCAGTTCTTCCTTCCTCTATTTTTTGTGTGAGCCATCCTTTCCTCTATTCTCTTGGCCTTTGCTTCCCCTCACCTCAAACACTCTGGCGCCAGCACTGGTTCCTCGGACATAAGTGCCAAACATGATGCCCAGCTGTGCCAGGGACTTCTGAATGGTCTGGGAAGCCACCAGGAAGGACATGAGGTCACCAGCCTGCATCTCGTTGGTGGCGATCAGATGACCCCCGGCAAACAGGATCCCCATCACTATGCCATTGAGAAAGAGGTTCGACCCTGCCTATTGGAATATAAGTACAGGGTTGGCAAAATTATAAACCATACAGAACAGTATATTACATGAAAGTTGAATTAGAAAAAGTGTAATATGTGATGTTATATCATTATTCTCATCACTATTTGAAACAAGTCCTTTGAGGTTTTGTTTACCAGGGTCTTGGTCCAAAATGAATCGTATTATTATAAATGAGGTTCAACTCTGCATGTTAAATGAGGAACAGCCATAAAAAAGAAGAGGACATGAATTTTTTTTTCTTAATACGACAAAATAAAAAATATGAAAAAACAATCTATTTATCCATACCATACCAGCAAGGGTCTTGCATTTCCAACTCTGTTACCCTCTTTCAGAATCCAATCTCTTTGTCATTCTATTTCCTCTAAAATATATTCATTGCATACAAAGGGGGTTGGTAAATCCCAATGTCTTAACTGTATAAACCTCACTAACAAACCTGAAATATCCCTATACCAGTACCAAGGGCCTCGTTGAGTTGACGGGACCGGTCCACCTCTTGAGTAAACAAGCGTGTCTCCTCCTCTTCCATGGCAAAGGCACGTACAGTCCTCATGTTACTCAGGCACTCATCAGCTACACCTGTGGCCACTGCAACCTATAAATGGAGTTAGGGCTAGAGAGAAATTTTGTAGAACCAAAGTATGGCTGCATAAATATCTCTTTATTCCTCCTTCCTCTTTCAAAAATACATATTACACATCTTTTATATTTGTTGGAAAATAATATATGTATGTCATACTTGTAATTATAAATAAGGCTTAATAAATTATGTTATAGATTTAACATTTTTCTAATTTCAGAGTTTAGGAATAGGGATTGGGTGGAACAGTAGCTTTGCTGGCTGTAGTAAAATTCATCAAGTTAAACATGACTAAACTCAGCCAGCATGAAAGACTGACCTGGTGTTGTGCCTGACGAGACAGTGAGCGGAGGAGCGAGCCAAGTGCCGTCCCTGAGGCTATGATAAGTGGCACCAGCAAACCAGTCACACCCGCCAGTTGGGGCGATATGAAGTAGATGGACACCCCACACCCTATTATCTGAAGCATGGACGAGAGCAACACGAAAATCAGTATTGTGGAGAGTAAGTACAATTTCCACGATGACACCCTCCCCAGAATAGTAGAATACCCAGTACTGTAGATTTTTGTACAATGTGGGTGTTTTTCTTGCCACTATGTAATAAACAGAGATGTAATATTGTGTTGTTACTGTCCATTATTATGTTTGGGATGTATAAAATGAGCCCACCACCACATGAAAAAGAGAAATTGTGATGGTGATGATATTAAATGCACAGAATATCCTCAAAAAGTTAAAATAAATACTGTACATTGAGTATTGCAAAAGGGACATTGTATAAAGTACATAGCTGAACCCCACACCCAATGATCTGTAGCACATTAAGGAATATTTACTATGAATGGAATATACATGGGGAAAAAGTAAGGAAAGAGGTTAGAAAAGCAATATGGAGATTGAAGTGAATGGACAATGGGGTGAGTTACTTTGTAAATTATTGGATAGACTTCAAATTGTACCAAGAAGAAAACTGCCCCAGGCATAAAGTAGATAGTCTATGCCTCTAATTCACCAAACATATTATCTTCATACAATGCTACAGTGTATCTTACCTGAGTTATGCTGCGCATTCCCTGAGATATACACATCTTGAATGAGCTTTTGAAATCTTGCACATCAGCTGTTAATCTGTAATATGAAAGTTATAATTAACACTCATTACAATCATACTGGCGAAGGCTTTCGACCTACAGTGGAATAACAACGAATGATGATGATGACCATCATAATTATAATTAAATATTGTTCTTAATTTCCTTAAAATTTTAAAAGCCATTTCAATGTTGTATCCAATGCCTGGCAAGATAAATAAGAATAATCATACCATTGGATATGATAATGGCTATTCAAAGTTAGAAATAGTGTACTAACCTATTAACCAATTCACCAGTCTTATGGCGATCATAGAAAGCAATATCCTGCTTCAAGAATGAATTGAAGAGTTGATGTCTAAGGTCATCTGCCATGCGCTCTCCCATCCGAGTCAGGAACGTGATGTACGAGAAGGTGAACACTGCCTAAATATAAAAACAAATACAGTACAGTATTTAATTATTTGTCGATAAACTCATATTCTTCATCAAGACTTTGAATAACCAGGCATAATCTATTAGCAATCAATCTATTATCATCATCACCAGGATCGCACTTCCAAGAGAATGAGATCCTTCATTTTATAAATAGGGTGAGTGGAATATTTCCATGAAAGTAAGTTGTGAGTGTTCAAATATAAATGAATAATCCAACACAAGATTAGCAAATAAGCTGAACTGGGGTAGCAGAAACTATACTTTAGTTTCTAAATGTACCACCCATTTGTACAACATGATACCTGACAAGCCTGATGGACAAAACAATCTGAAACTTTCTGAAAGGAGAGGAATACTGTACTTGTATTTTATCACTTCTTCCATACCACTCACTTATACAACATAGCAGGTATCTGACATAATGCAGGGGCAATTGGCCTACAACGGTAAAAAACTAATATATTTAACATAAAGTAAATGACACAGATGCCTTTTCTCAACACCACTACACTATCACACACGGTGACACACCTGCACAACATAACATTTGACCAGCTTGATGGATGGGGCGTATATCTCCTGCATGAAGTTCCTCCCCTCTCTCGCCGCCTCCCGTGTAAACTTGGCCACAACATTGACTACTTCACCCAGGAGGATCGGCACTTGAACATTGACCAGTGACACCACCAGGGCACTCTGTGAAATATTTACATCATAATTTTTACCTGTTTATTAATGATAGAAGTCATAGTCATCCCCCAGAGGAAGTGGCCATGACAAATGAAATATACAGGACAATATTTACCAAAAGTATTTGTACCCCTATAATCACAGTAACTTGCCCTAAGTACTAGAAAGTTCACCAAATATTGCTTAATAATGGACTAACAACATTAACATTGTACACAAATATACTTTGAAGCATGTATAATTTTATGACAAGATATAATTACCAATCATCAAATATCTCTGAAGTTTCAATATGTCCATGAAACTCCTCAACTGGGAACCAAGAAGAGCTCACCGCCACAGCCAGGAGGAAGTTGTGAAGTTGTGGTTTGAGCAGATGCCAGAAAGCCAGCCAATCAAAGGGTGGGTCCTGTTTTTCTTTACTCTCCTTAGACCCCTGCAACCTGTCATGGACTTCTCTTGGAGGAGCTATTTGAACCTTGCAGTCTGCTCTCAGTGGTGTAGTCAGGACCTATAGTAAGTGACAAGAGGCAGAATTAATAAAGTTTCTTTGAATCCTTACATCACTTCAAAAAGGAAGTTGAACTTATGGAGGGAGATGTAAAATCTCTTATTTCTATGTAACTGCATTCTTAAATAAAATGGCCTTTCTTAATCTATTCAAAATATACATACTATAAAGTATCTTGTCTTGGAAAGATTTATGCCTACTTGAGTATATTATACAGGTAAAAAATTATGCTAATGATTAAAACAACAATAAAATATATATCATTCTATGATTTGGAGTTCTGCAAGCTCTTGTTCACTGACTTTCCTAAATGATTACTGTATATCAAGTTTCTAAATATATCATATGAGAGGAAACTCTTTTGACCAAACTGAGGGCAAAGAATCAATGAGACAGCAGTTCACATTACTTTAATATACTGAAAAACCTTCACAGATACAAAAGTACCCACCTTGAATAATGCTGTATGGCAATGTAAAACTGGCCCCCTCTCACCTTCACTCCTAAAGCAGTTCCAGCCCCCAGAGCAACCTTGAAGGCCAGTGAAGCACCATGTTTATTGCTGCCCACCGGAGCCGCCTCATTCCGCACCAGATGGACTCCACGCGCGCCCCACTAACAACGGCAACGAGTCCAAAGATAAGTTCTACTCGTGGGTACTGTATCATCCAAAGGTTAAATAATTCACTTGTTGTAGACCCTTGATTAACAATGAATAATATAATAATATTTGTATCCAACACTTCAGTTGCCACTCAGTCCCTCATTGAAGACCACTAAATGTTTTCCCAATTTTCTGTTATTCATTACCATACAGATGAAGTGATTGGCTGAAGCTGTGTTAAAAGGATAATGCTATTATATTGTGGGCCTAATGTATGTACAGTACTATCAATTGTACTGTAAATCCATAACTACAACCAATATATAATTGTCATTCACCACATTTAACACATAATCTCATCCATAATATAACCTACATTCACAACAATTACCACATAACCACATCCAAAATAAATATAAACCCCATTCACAACAATTACCACGGCTATTTACCTGCTTTAAAAGACTCCTGACGGCCGCCAACTCATTATGTCGCTGAGATAAGCCACCTCGCACCAATGAAGAACTGAAAAAATATATATTGCTATGAAAAGAATTGAAAACAGAATATATTTTACTTTTATTTGTGATTCCTGCTTGGAAAATAATAAAAAAAGACTAGCCTATATATACTGCTTTTATATGTGATTACTCTATTACAATGATATAAGCTGGGTAGTGAGAATGCATACATAGAACTGGGAGAATTTGTTCTATACAGACATAGAACAAAATTAATTAATTTTACACAAGGTGAATTACGAATAATATAGCAAGACCTGTATTACTGTAAACTGCAAAAACAATAATACTATAATCAAAATAAGCTGCATATACAGTATAATATATCACGACCTGGCATAAGTAATGTTACTGTAAAGAGCAATAATAATACCATAATAAAAATAGCGGCATTATATATACAGTATACACTATAATTATAATCCTACCCATGTGTGATGTGGTGGGCTGAGATGTGAAGGGGTCTCACCACACACTGCCATAATAACATACTCATTTCTATACTCTCTTTTTAACGTCCTTTAAGTCACAGGCATTTTCAATCAGTCCATTACTTTATCTGAAAAATTAGTAATGTGATTAAATAAGCAAGTGTACTATATTGAAAAATACACTATGATGTCAGGTTATCATAATTTTGGAGATTTTAGTATAAACCTCAATAATATACGGTACTCAATTTTATATTCTCTCTCTCTTTCCAATGTGCTTTAAGTCACAGGGAGTCTCAATCAATCCATCACTTTATGTGAAAACCTATTATGGTATTATTATTATTATCATTATTATTTTAGTGCAGTGTTGCCAGATATAGGGATATTACCATGTTTTAGGCTAATTTTAAGTCCACACTTGGGAAACTGTATGAACAATGTTGAATTAATAGCCCAGTTGGATGGGAAATGTAATCATTTTAAATTGGGATAATTATTTTTTTGATCACAGACGAAATAACCTGACCTTACCTAACCTAGACTGTGGTTACCTCTGGGATCTATAGATACAAACTAGATCATGTGGATAGTACCGTAGCTAAGAGTATCCTGATTGAGTGGGTCAGGCGTCATGTACACAACTGCCTGCTGGACCTTTCATAATTTTGCCAAGGAGATCTGTTAACGCTGTCTGCTCAACCTCAGTCTGTCCCTCGGCTACAGAAACAAGTCATATAATAAAATTGAATTATCTAACAACTAATACATTTCCACAAGAAAATTCGGTATTTATTGAAAGAATTGCCGGTATTATTTACAGAATAACTGGGTTTTGGGCTAGGATTGCGCAGTGTTACCACATCCGGCTAGGTCACTTTATGATAGTTTACACTATAGGGTCTCTAGTTTACACTGGTTATATCCCAGTAGTTTGCCCAGGTTAGGTCCCGGTAGTCTGCTGTGGTCTAGGTTAGGTTAGGTTAGGTCAGACTAATTTCCAAATTATGTTTGTAAACGAGGCATATCTCGAAAACGGGGCATATCTCGAAAACGGGGCATTTCCGAGAGAAACACCATAGATGAAAAGTGTGTTAGAATGGTCCAAAATAGTGGATAATGATACTAATATATACAATACTGTATAGTCAACCCAGTTATTCTGTAAATTTACCATATTATGGAATAGAAAGTTTTATACCTGACAATTAGAGGTCATGAAGAGTCTTTTAACCTTTTTTATTTAATCTCAGGCAGAGCCGACCACTAGACCACTTGTTGTCGTCGTTGTTATTGTTGTTGTTAATAATAATGTTACCACTATTCCAACGGTACAGGGGAGAACCGGCCGGATATTATCTCTATTATGATGATGGTAAATTGGAAGGTAATTCAAGGTATATGATTCCTCTAAACTATGGAAAGAAAAAAGAAGATATATGTAGGGACATACAGATAAAAAAGATATAAATCCTGTAGAACCTCATCAATTTTTGAGGAGAGTCTAGGAATCAAAATAATAATAAATAAGTACAACAATAAATAAATAGTAAAACAATAAATAAATAGTGCAACAATAATAAATAAATAGTAAAACAATAAATAAACAGTGCAACAATAAATAAATAGTATAACAACAATGAATAAATAGTAAAACTATAAATAAACAGTGCAACAATAAATAAGTAGTTCAACAATAAACAGTACAAAAATAAATAGATAAGTATAACAATAATGATCAAAACGGTACGATAACTTTGGCTTTATTTACATTTAGTCAGTGTTACCAGGTATGCAGAAATTTCTCTGTCTTAGGGAATTTTAGGGAAATTATATAAGGATTGTTCAAAAGTAAACCGGGATATTAAAAATGTTCTACTAGACAGTCACCAACATACCAGACATCTACACCCATATAATAGTCACACATCTGCATATAAACACACCTGTTGGGGAACCTGGGCACTCCTAGGGACCCTCCAGGGTTAATTAAAGTGGCTTACCTCAGTAATCTCCGGCGGCGGCGGCGGCGGCGGCGAGGACGACGACGACGACAAAAAAAAAAAAAAAAAATAATAGATAAAAAAAAAAAAAAAAAGTTAATTATTACACAAAATAAAATAATTAATAAAAAAAAATATTAAAAAAACAATTAAAAAAAAATAATTATTAAAAAATGACGGTGGCGGTGGCGGCGGCGGCGGCGGCGGTGACGGCGACGGCGGCGGCGGCGGCGGCGGCGGTCGGCGGCGGGGGGCGGCAGCGGGGCGGCGGCAGCGGCGTCGGAGGGCGACGACGACGACAAAAATTAAAATAATAATAAATAAAAAAATAATAATAATAAAAAAGTTAATTATTACTTGAACTTGAGACAAAATACCGTTAATGTTCAAGAGTAATAAGAGAATTACTGAGGCAAAAAGGAACATTCTAATGTTGAAGTCGAGTTAAACAGGGATATTCTGATGTCGAAGTTGAGGCAAAAAGGGAAATCCTAAAGGTGAAGTTGGGGAAATTCCGACAAGCAGACCTGGCAAGTTGGCAACACTGTATTTAGTCTAGTTGTCAACTTGTCAGACGTGAAAGGAGAACTACTACTTACACGTGTATTATTTTCCTCGGCATTTTATTCACTGGGTTTACACACAATGTGGGCGGACACGTTATTCATCGTATTTATATCTGTTTGTACAGCACTCTTTGGTGAAGGTAAATTATTAAGTTATGGATTTTTATCATACGAGTTTTAGTTAGATAATATAGTTTTTTATTACATGAGTATTTAATTAATACTAGGGATGATTAAACCAGTGTTATTATACATTATGTTAACTATATGATTACCAATTTTCATTAAATTTAGTTAGAAGGAATGCTTCCAAAGAAAAGCCCACTTTTCTTCTATGGCATTTTCTTCGGGAATGCCCCAATATTCAAATGGGGCATTTTGAAATTAGCCTGACCTGACCTAACCTGATCTAGACCGGCGCTCAATACCGGGACTTGACCTGGGCAATCTACCGGGGCCTAACCTGGGCAAACTACCGGGAACTAATCTTGGTAAAGTACCGGTAAATATTGAAAGAATTGCCGTTATCACGTATGGTTTTTCTGCCTTCATTACCCACTTATTCAGACCATTCTAAGCCTATTTTCTTATGTAATTACCTCCGCAAATGCTCCATTTCCAGGGCATATTCAAATGAGGCATTTTGAAATTAGCCTGACTTTACCTAACCTAACCTAGACCACAGCAGGCTACTGGGACCTAACCTGGGTAAACTACAGGGAAATAACTGTGATAAAGTACACCCTGTATCTATCTTGTATTGTAACATAATATGTTGCTCCGATTGTATTTGGTAGGTTGACGTAATATAAATTGTTGCTCTGATTGTATGGCAGGGTTGATGTAATATAACCTGTTTTCATTGTATTTGCAAGGCTGACGTAATATAACTCGTTGATCTGATTGTATTTGCAAGGCTGACGTATTAAACTGGTGGCTCTTATTTTATTTGCAGGGTTGACGTGGCTGTTGGTCTACCGCACAGAGAAGTACCAGAAGTTGAAGACAGAGGTAGAGCGCCAGTGCAAAAAACGTATGTAGATCAACAGCCCTGGACTTTATACAGCAGTTTTCCTATAGGCCTACTTCTTATTGATTAAAGTAAATATAGTACTTTTGTTGTCAGTTGATGTATATTATTTTACTGAAATATTCCAAATATTTCTATACAGTACAGGTATTATTATTATTTTTTATTTAACAAGATAGGCTGTAGGATGATGGGTGTATTCATATAAATAAACCTGTACAGTCTATCAAGTACTTTAGATACAGATAACTCGCATTTTACACAAGTTCAGTACAGTATTATGTTATATTACCGGTACATAATTAATGAAAAATTGATGTACAGTACTGTAAGTCCTTGTATATATTCAGTTAATATACCCATACAAAATAACATGACTGTTGTGTTTCATTCAACACCCTGTACTGTTCTGTATCACTGCATTTGTGTCCACTTTGTATATATATAATTATATTTGGCACACTCTACAGTTGAGAAGAAAAAGGAGGCCCACGGTGACAGCGTAGATCGGCAGCAGAAGAAGAAGATTGAGCGTGAGGAGGAGCGGCTCAAGAACAGTAACAGGGACCTTTCACTCGTCAAGATGAAGAGCATGTTTGCCATTGGGTTTGCCTTCACTGCCCTTCTTTCCATGTTCAACTCCATGTTAGTATGGGATACTTTTACTCACAATTTTTTGTTTGTTTTTACCTTCTATATATTCCTATCTACTTGTACTTATTTATCTTTGTTTTTATTTTTTTACTTTAACTTATATTCAATTCAGGTTGTATCTATTTAGAGTACAGTATTATAATACCCATGAGTACAGTATATACATAGAATAATATAAATCCTCTATCTTTGATCTGTAGGTAAATAATAATATGCAAAACTAAGCACCTGGCAGCGGGCTTGCTCGTTGGCAGCCTCTGACGGCCTTAGAGGTCAACAGGACCATGCTAAAAACATTCCTTGTATGGTATCCTTGTCCATTTTTTCTGTGCCCTTAATTAATCCTCTTCCTGCAATACCATGAGACCTTCTCTCTGCAATACTACACCATCCTTTCTTGCAACACTAGATATTCATTTTCTGCTGCAACATACATACCCTGTTAGAATTCACATATCCACTTCTTGCAACACTATACTGCATCTTTCCTCTCCCAGTCCAATTTTGGTGAAGTTTGGTCAGATAAAACGGACATAGACACATACACACATACGACAGTCACAAATATTAGTATACATATACAGTATGGTATTTATAATCTCACGTTTCCTACCTTACCCAAAGTTTTGATGGACGTGTGGTGGCCAAGCTTCCGTTCCTGCCTATCTCATGGCTACAGGGCCTCAGTCACCGCAACCTGATGGGCGATGACTACACGGATTGCTCCTTCATCTTCCTCTACATCCTCTGTACTATGAGCATCAGGCAGGTTCGTGTCTTTCTTTCGGTAACCTCCCTTCATCCCTACAAGAAAGAGACAAGTGAATTTTAAGTGCAGTTGGTTTGATTATATTCCTAAGGACATTTCAAAGTATTTATACAGTACACATGGAAACATTAGGGTGTAAGTTATCACATTTCTGCAGGGAATATGAGTGTCCGAATTGTCATGCCTCTCTTGCAGTTTTCAACAGCTTTCAGTACAACGCATATAGAAAATAAAGTGTACAAGTCACCCGAATCACATCTCTACCTCTCACTACCATATCTCAAATTTCAGAACATCCAGAAGCTGCTCGGGTTTGCTCCATCTCGTGCAGCCAACAAGCACAGCACCAACCTGTTTGGACCCCAGCCACAGCAAATGGGAGCATTCAAATAAGAGAAAACTATGACCGACTCCTTTAGTGTTGCATTTTCATCAGCAGGTGTAATAGTGTAATGATCTGGTGTGCGTGGTTCATTTGAGTATAGTAAACCTTCATGTGTACTAGCCTGTGAGTATGTGTGTGCAAGCATACCTAGAAGAGATGAAGGTATGTCTGTGTGTGTGTGCTGTGTGGTATTGTGTTTGTAGGGGAGTAACATTGTTCTTCCCTACTACTAAACTACTGGTATATTTTACTTCTAAGCTTATGATACATTGGGGGTCAATAAGTTTGTTCTATTTCGAGACGGTATGAATCCTACCAACTGAAGTGAATTGGGAGGAGTGGGATAGAAAATAGGTAGAGATTTATGTTTTGGATCAAGACAGAATTATTGACCCCCAGTGTACTAGGCCACACTCTTTGTAAATCACCAACTAATGAATATTGCTGTATTAATACTAATAAGGTGTGGGAGGGAGCATGTAGTATGGGATTCAAGTGTGGGAGAAATTCAAGGAATGAAGGAAGATTATTCAGTTCCATAATTTTTTTCTAGTGCAAGGCAATGATTGAGACTAGAGAGAAACAAGATATTTATAGTAAGAAACAACTTAAGTTTATATGAAGAAGACTGATATTATTGGAAAAATACTGTACAGTACTCAAGAAAGTAGATTGTATATGATGTGGAATATTTATAATATTAGTGAACATGCAACTGGCATCAAGGTTTACAACTTACTGTATATGATTGTTGTTGATGCAGGTATTAAGATAAATTTTATATTCACTGATCTCTGTTAAAATACTTGTATCATTTGTCAAACTTTGAATGTTAAATAGGTTCTTTCTGTTAAAATTATGTAAATATATATATAGTTCACTCATCCTCACTTCTCATACAGTACAGAGTACAGATAGCCCTTACAAATAGGTAGTTGTGAACCCTGGAAATATTATTCCTGATAACTCTTAAGCCATATGCTTCTCTGTAAAAGCTTTATACTGCAAATGGAACATTTCTTGGGAGAGTTAATATTCTTTAAAATTCGTGGATGTTTTTTTTTTATTTTCTCCAAACTAATTTTTTAATGCTATGCTGGACAAATATTTTTTCAACATTCATTCACATGTATATAATTTTGCATCTTCGTTTATCCTCTCTAAAGTACACCTTGCATTGCACATCACAGGCAGGATTTGCAAACTTTCTTGGTTGGTCTCTGGAGTTGTTTATACCCTTGCAATTTTACACTATTATTCAAAAGACTAATCAATTCTAGTTATTTCACCTATTTATAGGGCTTTCCTTACCCAAACTTTTACTAGGTTTCTCCTTTTGTTGCCGTTTGGTTCAGTATAATTTATGTGGTCTTAACATTCATTATGGGATAGTTAATATTTTTTTCTCTGTGTTCATCCAGGGATAATTTATTTTGGTTTTATATATAAGAAGCTCAGATGATTGAGACTATTCAACTTGTATTGTCATTATATTGCCTCTACCACTCATTCATTCAATCCAAGCATAATATTACACCAGCATATAATAGATTATCATATTCTGGACAAAAATACTGTACTTGAATACTTCATTAACTATCTGGTTTACTTTTATTTCCGAGAAGATTCACTGTTCTTATTGTACTGTTCTCTCAAAATAAGGGATTGTATGGTACCCACTAAAATTATCAATGATATATGCAAGCTGAAACTGTATCATCACACATGGTAATGCTGTTTAAAAGCATAAATGATAAGCTCAACATTATTTAAAATACTCGGAAATAGGTTATGTGCTGTACAACATATCCCATGCATAAATGTGATCAGTAAGTACAGATGTATCTATATGTTCATTATAAATCTTATATTGATATTGTACCAAACACAAACATGTGTCTTGGCAGAAATTCAATTGTCCTATTATAAAAACATTTATTGCTTGTAAAATAAAGAAAACAGGTAATGGTAGGTATTAAAGGTGTCAAAATTATTTTAAAAGCATACTGTAGTTTGAATGAAAGTCAGTACATCACTGTTCTATATGAACAGAAAACTAAGGAAATCTATCATTTACCTTTCAGTATTCTCACAAAATAAAGTGGAAAGACAGACTGTGTTGTTTTAATACCCTAATCTCCTGTATGACGTGCCACTTGGAACATCATCTCTACCCGTGTATTAAGACGTGGGGCAAAAACCTGAAGCCTTACAAATGTTACTGAGTGAATCCTTACATGTGCCAACACAGAGGAGAGGAAGGAATGGCAACACATACATAACATGGAGAGATAAGAAGAGACTATAGTGTACCACGGAACTAACAAGGTGAAGATGATACAGGAATAAAAGGGAGAATATACAGTAGTGTGTATCTTGGAAATAAGGGATGATGACTGACAATGATAGTGACAAACATAACAGGGAGAAAGTAGGAGAGAAAATAGTGTTTCCAGGAATTAACGAGATGAAAATGACATTGAGTGACAAATACCATGAAACAAATGAAATTAAAAAATAACAACTTGACAATAGATAGTGACAAAGACATAACATGAAACAATAATTTAATGTTTCAGGGAACACACAAGAAATTAATATAACTAAACAAACTTGAGAAACAGATCTAAGTACTGTAGCCTGTTTTTTTGGATTAACTTGGAGGAATTAGTAGGTGCTTGTAAAATTTGCCAACGAATTTTATGGTAAATTGGAGGGCGACTGATTCCTCCAAACTATCCTGGGAAACCAATCACCTCACTGTTACTATTAGGGAATCTATTGTTTCGTGACCCAGTTTGGAGGAATCAGTAGCCCCCAATTGACTGTTGCTCGGAGAAGTTGACCTCAATCCTCTGCAATTTTTGGGGGTGATAGAACCAGTGATATTTTTGGTGTGTGTGTGTGTGTGTTTATATATAGTTGTCATTGTATGGGTGTATGTAGTTGACTAGTTATTGTGTGTGTGTGTGTCGTCATTATTGATGTTGTGTGTGTGTGTGTTTGTCTAGTTGTCATTGTGTGTGTGTGTGTGTGTGTTTGTCTAGTTGTCATTGTGTGTGTGTGTGTGTGTGTTTGTCTAGTTGTCATTGTGTGTGTGTGTCGTCAATATTGATGTTGTGTGTGTGTCTAGTTGTCATTGTGTGTGTGTGTGTGTGTCGTTAATACTCTTGTTGGGTGGGTTGGGTCATTATAAACACATCCACGACAATGATGAAGATAGATTTTTTTTCCTTCCTGCAATAATATTTACTCGAAAAACCCCAAAACATACGAACGTCTTGCGAAATTACAAAGAATTACAAAGTCCATCTACTACAGTAATTGTGTTCTTGACGAGCCTCTAAAATCCAAGAACTCGTAATGAGAATCCGACTACTACTGGCGGGAACATTTTGGCGCGAATAAAAATAATAATAACCCCATTTTATTTTGGCGCGGAAAATAAATGATATAGCAACTCCTTGACGTCTTTTAATTTTGGCGGGAACATTTTGGCGCGAATAAAAATAATAATAACCCCTTTTTATTTTGGCGCGGAAAAAAGTGATATAGCAACTCCTTGGCGTATTTTAATTTTGGCGGGAACAAAATATAAATAATAACTCCCTGACGTCTTTTAATTTTGGCGGGAAATTTTTGGCGCGAAAATAGATAAAAAGAATAACTCTTTGGCGTCTTTCTAAACTTCTCGGCTGTATATTTTTTTTCTATAATATATATTCTGTGCATCACGTGTCTTGTTCTACACTTCGCTACGTAGAATTAGTTATTAAAAAGGGGGAGTAACCGTAAAGTGTTGGTGATAAATCTGGAGGCAACTGATTCCTCCAAACTATTCCAAGCAACACACCAACACTATTTACTTCATCTGCCAGAGGTCTTGTTGTTGTTTCCTGGCATACATTGGAGGAATCAAGGTGCTCTAATGAACTACCAACCCTCTACTATCCCCCTTAAGAGAGAGAGAGAGAGAGAGAGAGAGAGAGAGAGAGAGAGAGAGAGAGAGTATACATTTAGTACATTACACATACGAGAGAGAGAGAGAGAGAGAGAGAGAGAGAGAGAGAGAGAGAGAGAGAGAGAGAATATATTTGGCACATTACACACAAACGAGAGAGAGAGAGAGAGAGAGAGAGAGAGAGAGAGAGAGAGAGAGAGAGAGAGAGTATACATTTAGTGCATTACACATACGAGAGAGAGAGAGAGAGAGAGAGAGAGAGAGAGAGAGAGAGAGAGTGACTGCAAGGAGTGTGAGCAGGGATGGAGGGATGAGGCAAGCACCGTGAATTACAAACTTATTAGGCAACAACAACAACAACAACAACAACAACAACAACCTCTAACTCTCCCCCCTCTTTACTCACTAACTTTCCCCCCCCCCCATTCTTCCTCACACTACCCCCCTCTCCTCTCACTATAATTATAACCCCCCACATTCTTCTCTTTCACTCATGAGCACCCCAACCATCATTCAACCCCCCCCACCCCCACCCAACACCACATTCACCCCCCCCTAAAACCCCACATGCACCCCCTCCCCCCTCCTCCTCACCCTTTTCTTCTCGTCACGATAAATATGTGTTGCTTCACCCCCACCACTCCCCCCCTCCCCCCCATTATCATCATCCCCCTCCTCCCTCCCCTTACTACACTATTATGTTATATTATAGGACACACACACACACACACACACACTCTCTCTGGTTTGGACAATTACACCCACCCACACACCCACATTCTCTCTCTCTCTCTCTCTCTCTCTCTCTCTCTCTCTCTCTGGTTTGGACAATTACACACACACACACACACACACTCTCACTCTCACTCTCTCTCTCTCTCTCTCTCTCTCTCTCTCACACACTAGAAATATATACAGACAAGATGGAAATATATAAAAGAAAGTGTATCTATCTATATCAATTTATCCATCTATCAATCAATTTATCTGTTTATCTATACCGTTACGCCTTCTGTATAACAATTAGCATGACAATAGTGTGTGTGTGTGTGTGTGTGTGTGTGTTAGGTAGGTGTGTGTGTGTGTGTTAGGTAGGTGTGTGTGTGTGTGTCTTAGGTGTGTGTGTGTTAGGTGTGTGTGTGTGTTAGGTGTGTGTGTGTGTCTTAGGTGTGTGTGTGTGTCTTAGGTGTGTGTGTGTTAGGTGTGTGTGTGTGTTAGGTGTGTGTGTGTGTCTTAGGTGTGTGTGTGTGTCTTAGGTGTGTGTGTGTGTCTTAGGTGTGTGTGTGTGTGTGTGTGTGTGTGTGTGTGTGTGTGTTTCATAGCAATATTTGAAGGACTTTATTTCCTCCAATTTTCTGACATCACCTAACCTTGTATTTTTATTTGTACGTTATAATTCACTTTCAAAAATTCAAATACTGTAACGGAATGTGATATAAATGATTATAGTTTGTAACGGGTCAAGTTCAAATTTTTGTAACGTTCACCTCTACTTTCAAAATTCAAATGCTGTAACGGAATATCCACTTTAAAATTTTTGTAACGTTCACCTTGTGTTTTTAACCGTCCTCCACTTTCAAAATTTAAATGCTGTAACGGAATCTTGTTGTTGTTGTTGTTGTTTAATTAGTGGGTTAGTGTAGTATCTATCTATCTGTCTCTCTGTCTGTCTATCTATCTATTTATGTATGTATCTATCTATTTATGTATGTATCTATCTATTTATCTATCTATATATTTATCTATCTATGTGTCTATCTATCTATCTATCTATGTGTCTATCTATCTGTCTTTCTATCTATTTATGTGTCTGTCTATCTATTTATCTGTTTATGTGTCTATCTAACTATCTATCTATGTGTCTATCTATCTATCTATTTATCTGTTTATGTGTCTATCTATCTATTTATTTATTTATTTGTCTATTTATCTATTTATACCGATCAATTTCAAATAAAGACAATTTTAAATAAAGTGGAATAAATACAAAAATGTTCAAAATTGGAGGCTTCCGATTTTTCCTGGGAAATTATTACAATACTGAGGTGGAAATTTGGCAACAGTGTGGAACTTGTAATACATATATACACACACACACACACACACACACACACACACATATAAATAAAATACAACACATATATTAACAAACATACACACACAAACACACAAATACAACACACACACACACATACACACACACACACACACACACATATAGATAAAATACAACACATATATTAACACACATACACACACACACACACACACACACACACACACACACACACACACACGAAGGCATTTACACACACACACACACACACACGAAGGCATTTACACTCACACACAAACAAATATAACACACACACACACGAAGGCATTTACACACACACACACACACACACACACGAAGGCATTTACACACACACACACACACACACATACAAGAACAAGATGATAATATGAATCCAAGTCACGTCACGTCACGTCACGTCACGTCAGAGATGAAGACGAGACCTCTTTACTACACACACACACACACACACACACACAAGCAATTACTCCACTCACTCTTTATCTTCATTCATTCCTTCATTCATATATATTTTTCTTTATTCATTTATTTTTATTTTTATTTATTCATTTCTTTTTCTATTTCTTTATTCATTTCTTTTTTCTTTTTCTTTATTCATTTATTTTTTTCTTTTTCTTTATTCGTGCATCTATTTATTTTATTTTTTTCTTTCCTTCTCAATTTTTTTTCGTTCTTTCATTTCTTTCATTCAGTTTTTTGTATTCCCCTTCCTTCCTTCATTTATTCATGCATTCATTAGTTTATTCATTCATTCATTTATCTTTCCTTTTACTTTTTTCATTCATTCATGTCTCTTTCCTTTCATTCATTCATTTCTTTTTACCTTCCTTCATCCATCGATCCATTTCTCTCACCCTGCCCCCTACACCCCCCCCCCCCCTCACCCTATTCTACCCTCACACACCCTTCCCACATTAACACACACACACACACACACACACCATTTAAAAAACTCGTGAAATTATTATACTCTATAGTGATGAAAGAAAACGTGTGGATTGTCTATATATATTTTTTAGGCACGTGGGTGGTTGGAGAATATTACATTTTTTTTTATTATTGTCATTGTGGTGGATGGAGGAGAGGAAAAAAAATGTGGATTGATGATATATGGATAGATGGATGGATAGATGGATGGATGGATGGATGGATGGATGGATGGATGGATGGATGGATGGATGGATGGATGGATGGATGGATGGATGGATGGATGGATAGGTGGGTGGATAAATGGATAGATGGATGGATACACAGATAGGTGGGTGGGTGGATAGATGGATACACAGATAGATGGATGGATAAATGTATGGAGTGATAGATGGATGGATGGGTAGACAGATGAATAGATAGATGGATGACGAGTGAAACAAAACACTCAGGAAACCATTATAAATCCCACTTACATACACACAAACAAACAAACAAACAAACGACGAAGCAAAACTATAAACCTCAAAACACGTATCAAAACTCACCCCATCCATCCATCCATAGTCAATCAAAAACAACAATAACCTCACAAAACACAAACAAACAAACAAGAACCTAAACAAAACCACACACCCTTAATAAAACATGTATATAAAACCTCACCCATCCATCCATCCATCCATCCATCCATCCATCCATTCCATCATATATATATAATCTGGTTAGGTTTGTTTGTTGGTTGGTTGGTTGGTGGGTTGGTGGGCTGATTGGTTGGTTGGTTGGTTGGTGGGCTGGTTGGTTGGTTGGTTGGTTGGTGGGTTGGTTGGTTGGTTGGTTGGTGGGTTGGTTGGTTGGTTGGTTGGTTGGTTGGTTGGTGGGCTGGTTGGTGGGCTAGTTGGTGGGTTGGTTGGTGGGTTGGTTGGTTGGTGGGTTGGTTGGTTGGTTGGTTGGTGGGCTGGTTGGTTGGTTGGTGGGCTAGTTGGTGGTTGGTTGGTTGGTTGGTTGGTCAGGGAGATAGATGGTTTTGCCTCTCGTAAATAACCAGAATAACAACAACGATAAAACAACAACAAAAAACAACAACAAAATCTACATCTAAAACAACTTCAACAACAAAAACATCTACAACTACAACAATAACTAAAACTACAACAACAACAACAGAAACAAAAACAAAAACGAAAAGAGAATAGAAAGGAATATCACGAGAAATTTATACTCATCTGTAAAAAAAAATAAAAAAAAATAAAAAAGATGAACACGTAAGAAAATAAAAGAAAAATTTCTTCCTATTCTTTTGCCTCTCTTTCTCTTCCCTTTCTTTCCATTCCCTTCCCTCCTTTTCTACCTCTTACCATCCCTCCTTTCCTATCCCTTCCCCTTCCTTTCCCTCCTTTCCTACTTCCCTCCCCATCCGTTTGATTTCAGCAAGCCACCATCACCACCATCTCCACCACCATCTCCATCACCATCACCACCATCACCACCACTGAGTTACATACACACATATCAGTCCAGTCTCATCTCTTCCCCTTTTCCACTTTCAACAAGGACCATAAATCAAGCCACATCTAACCAAACAGACCACACACACACACACACACACACACACAGACACACACACACACACACACACAGACACACACACACACACACACACGTCACGAACTATAATATATTAAACTAAAAAGATTATTAATTAAAATATAAAAACTTATATTTTCGACCTTTTCCACTTCAAATAGCCTTAATTACCCTTTGACCTAAATGACAATATTAAGGTCAAGATAGTCAAATGGTCAACCTGTGGTACATTTTTGATAATCAAAGAATAAACAAAATAGAAGATTTGCAATACATCAATTTTCACCTTATTTTTAAAATTTAAAATGGCCTTGACCTTTGACCTCAAGTATTGGAGTCAAAGTAGTCAGATGTTCTAATAAAAAAATCATCTTAGTTTGGAGGATTCAGTTGCTCCAGACTAACCAACAAACACAAAATTTCCCCCTTAAGTATCTCGCTTTTAATGACACAACAACACCCTCATTTGACCACAGCAGGGAAGGCGGGAAAAACAGCAGGAAAGGCGGGAAAATGTCTTGAAGCACAGCAGGACTTGTAGCTTTTGTGTACCGCCAAACAACTATACCTACTTATTCTTCTGCTTTATTACTCTTTACTTTCTTATTCTTCCTCTTCCTCCTCCTTTTCCTTCTTCTCTTCTTGCTTCTCTTTTCCTTTATTTTTTTAATTTATTACCCCTTTCCTCTCTTAATCACCTCAGTAATCATTTCCTACCCATCCTCCTTCCCTCACACCTATCCTTCCTTTCTCCCTCTTCCTCTCCTTCCCTCACACCTATCCTTCCTTTCTCCCTCGTCCTCTCTCCCTCATACCTATCCTCCCTACCTCTCCTCCTAAACTATTATTCCTCCCTCCCTCTCCTCATTAACTACTCTCTCTCCCTTCCTCCCTCCCTCCTTAACTACTCTCCCTCCCTCCCTCCCCTCCTTACCTATCCTCCTTCCACCTCCTTCCTTAACTACTCTCTCTCCCTTCCTCCCTCCCTCCTTAACTACTCTCCCTCTCTCCCTATCCTCCCTCTCTCCCTCTCTCCCTTCCCTGCCTCCTTGACACCAATTATCACCATCAAGACCATTTCTATCCTAACCTAACCTATCCTATCCTATCCTAACCTATCCTAACCACTGCCACACATCAAGTCGTTTTGTGGTTCACTTTTGAGGCCATTTCTCTTGTCACTAGCTGTTTATTTTTTGATTCACACTTCCCTCGTCCCCCTCCCTCCCTCCCCCCTTTTCCCTCCCTCCCCCCCTTTCCCTCCACCCATTCCCTCCCTTCCTTTCTTATCCTTCTTTCTCTTCCACTTCCCTCCTATTTCCCTCTCCCCCTTTTCTTTCTCTTCCACCTCTCCCTTCCCTCTCTTTCCCTCCCTTTCCTTCTGAATGAGTGAGTAAATAAATAAGTAAATAAATAAAGTGAGTGAGTGAGTAAGTGAGTAAATAAATAAATAAGTAAATGAATGAGTGAGTAAATAAATAAATAAATACATAAATAAGTGAGTGAGTGAGTGAGTGAGTAAATAAATAAATAAATAAATAAATGAGTAAATGAAAGAGTAAATGAGTGAGTAAATAAATAGATAAATAAATAAGTAAATAAATAAGTGAGTGAGTGAGTGAGTGAGTGAGTGAGTGAGATCCGGCACGAGCGAGCTATCAACCCGGAACCCTGGGGGCGAACCACTCGCCACAGGGGACAAGGGGGTCGCAGAACCTCCCCCCCCCCTCCTCCCCCCAAACACATTACCTCCCCCCCCCCTCCTCCCCCTTGCACCAAACCAATCCCCACAACCTCTCCTATTTTTCCTGCCCCACTCCCCCTCCCAACCCAATCCCCCCCAAACCTGTCCCCTTTTCTCTGCCCCCCTACCCCCAACCCAACCCACTCAACCTATCTCCTATAATAATAATAATAATAATAATAATAATAATAATAATAATAATAATAATAATAATAATAATAATAATAATAATTAATAATAATAATAATAATAATAATAATAATAATAATAATAATAATAATAATAATAATAATAATAATAATAATAATAATAATAATAATAATAATAATAATAATAATAATAATAATAATAATACCCACTAACATTTTCCTTCCATCGTAGTAAATATCTTGGTAATAAAGAACAACACGTGTATGATTTTGCACCACCTCATAATAATACACACACACACAAACACAACAAAATACACACACACACACACACATACAAATACAACAAAATACACACACAAGCACGAACTTTCAAAACATAACAATATATACTGTATATACACACACAAAATAATAACAAGGAGATATTATTATTGTTATTATTATTATTGGCCAGCGGGGAAGGGTGTATGTATGTATGTATGTATATATATATATATGTGTGTGTGTGTGTGTGTGTGTGTGTGTGTGTGTGTGTGTGTGTGTAACAAGATGGTGTCAGAATAGAAGTTGGGTCTGTCATTATATAAAAAAAAATGTGTTCATGCTTTCTAACGCTGAGGGGGGCGTAGTGTGTGTGTGTGTGTGTGTGTGTGTGTGTGTGTGTGTGTGTGTGTGTGTACTGTGGAGGTGGGTGTGGGGGTGAAGGAGAGAAATGGAGGGGGTATCCACTAAGGCACAAACACAACACCCCCATTCACCCCCACCTACAAATCAGGGGGGGGGGGGGGAAGAGGGCACCCTGATAAAAAAAAAAAAAAAAAAAAAAAAAATAATAATGAAAAAAAAAAAAAAAAAAAAAAAAATCCCTTCTCTTTACTACTGCAGGGTTAAGTAATTAAGTCTGTATTTGGGGACCTATAGAACCACCACGTGTTATGAAATGTAATGACCGAAAGTGTACAGATGGAGTAGATGAATGTTGAGACAGTGTTTGATTGCTTGTTTGTTTGTTTTTGATGTTTTTCTGTTTGAGTTTTGTTTTGTTTTCTTAGAGTGCACATTGTTTTGTGTTTGTGTTTCTTTTGTTATTTTATTTTTTGGTGATGTGGCACGCGCGCACGCATACACACGCACACGCACACACACACACTCTCACTTACATCTACACCTTAAAAAAAAAAACACATACACACACCAAACACGCCAGAAAAAAACACCCCCCCCCCCCCACACACGGTAGGAAGGGGAAGGACAGATCTGTTTGTTTCATGGCACTATTTGGAGGCACACACAGACTCCAATTAACCTATAAGAGAGAGAGAGAGAGAGAGAGAGAGAGAGAGAGAGAGAGAGAGAGAGAGAGAGAGAGAGAGAGAGAGAGAGAGAGAGAGAGAGAGAGAGAGAGAGATAATAGTTATATGAAGAAGCGACCTCCCACGTTGTCTCTCTATCTCTCTGTCTGTCTGTCTGTGTGTGTGTGTGTGTGTGTGTGTGTGTGTGTGTGTGTGTGTGTGCGTGTGTGTGTGTGTGTGTGTGTGTTGCTGTAAGGAGGTCAAGTGTCAGTGAGTGATTGAAGGATGGGAGTTGAAGGAAATTGGTAATGCTTCATCCCATGTATTTTTTTTCTTTTTCCTCTTATTTTGCACGCCAATCATTGTGTGTGTGTGTGTGTGTGTGTGTGTGTGTGTGTGTGTGTGTGAGAGAGAGAGAGAGAGAGAGAGAGAGAGAGAGAGAGAGAGAGAGAGAGAATTACCCACCCAGCATCTAAGAAAATTAATGCATTCTCTCTTTCTGTCTCTTTATATCTCTCTCTCTCTTTCCCCTCCCCCCTCTCTCTCTCGCTTTATTTCCCCTTCTCTCTCTTCCACTCCCTCCTCCTCCTCCTCCTCCTCTCAATCAATCAATCTATCTATCTATATCTATCTCTCCCTCTCTCTCTCTCTCTCTCTCTCTCTCTCTCTCTCTCTCTCACCCCAGTTCCCACATCAGTCACAGGCACAGACTAACCACAAAACACACCATGCACTGAGTAACCACACACACACACACACACACACACACACACACACACACACACACACACACACACACACACATAACACATTGAATAAAAGACTCAGTGTGATTGATATGTTTAGTTCCCCTCTTGTTTGTCTGTCTGTATGTTTGTTTGTTTATGTTGGTACCCTTGACATATGACCACACGCACACACACACACACACATACACACACACACACACACACACACACACACACACACACACACACAGGTGTATTGATAGATAGGTTGACTGATAACAAAATAGAGATAGATAGAGAGACAGATAAAGAATGTGAG
>JAWZYT010003542.1:0-169479 GCA_034508575.1 Petrolisthes manimaculis | reverse complement strand
ATTATTTAATGAACTTGGTGAGTAAACTATGCAGTGATCATCATTATCTATCTGTTTGATAGAATTTGTGAATGTGGATACTCTGCTTTTGGGAAATAATGAAGCTTTAAAAGTGTGGTTGGTTGGTAAGCTAACAAACTAATACCACTGTGGAATCAACACTGAATACGCACCTTGTCACCATACACCTACAATATAATGTACTACCCCTTGATATTTTCAGTTTTTTCCTATCATGCTTAGGGGGGAGGGGAGCAATCATTGTTTGCCACCGCTTACATTCAGTGTTTTATTTCACGTGTGAACTGTCTATCTATACCTCTGATGCTTCGTTCCCTCCGGAAACTCCCTCCAAGGAGGTGGCCACTGCAAAAGTGTCTCCAGTTTCCCCTGTTCCAACATTCCCTCCTTACTCGGTCAAGCTCTCCCCTGCCCCTCATGTTTCTCTCCTTCACATACTCTTCCACTCTGTTCTGCCTCTCACACCAGGTGCCAAAACTTCACTTCCATACACCTTTACAAACTCCTCACCTTGCATTCTCTCTACATGTCCACACCATCTCAGTGTATTACGTTTCACTCTCTCAACTACTCCACACGCAATACCAATTGCCTTCTGACTCATACCACATCTCTCATACACACTCTCATTACTTTCTCCATCTCACCTTATAAGTCCATATGCACCTCTCAAGTAACTCATTTCCACAGCACCTATTCTCGACTGATGAGCCCTACCCCATGCCCATGTCTCCGATGCATATGTCAGTGTTGGCAGGATTATACTATTTCTTAGTCTCCTTTTCACTTCCATACTTACACTTCTACCCTTCATAATCCTCCCCAGTGATCCAATGACCTGTCTACCCCTCATTGCTCTCTCCCTAATTTCTCCTTCCATACTTCCATGTTTACACAGAACTGTACCCAGGTACTTAAACTCCTTCACTACCTCCATCCTCTCACCTCTCAGTTGCTACTTCTACTCTGTAAGGTGTAGCAAAGTCAATCACTTCAGTTTCTGCTCTTTCAAATATCATCACTATACTTTTATTCACATTCACCTTCAGTTTCCTTCGTTTACATAGACACTGAAATTCGTCCACCACTCTCTGTAAATTCCTTTCACTTTCAGCCATCAACTGTGTCATCATCAAACAAACATGCCGACAAGGACTAATTTACTTCATTCAGCCTCAACTTCACCCCCAGACCATTCACTTTAGCTTTCATCTCTCTCATACAACCATCCATATATATATTGAACAACCATGGTGTCATAACACATCCCTGTCTCAGCCCTACACTAATATTAAAACTCTCACTCAGATCACCCTCTACCCACACACATGCGTTTGCATCTGCATAAAATGCCTCAATGCCTTTCAGCAGAGATCCCCCAACACCATAAATTTTCAACACCTCTGACATAGCTCTCCTATCAACCCTATCGTATGCCTTCTCCAGGTCCATGAAGGCAGCATACAACTTCTTACCCTTGCCAATATATTTCTCCACTATTGATTTTAATGCAAATGTTTGGTCCACACATCCTCTACCCTTTCTGAACCCTCCCTGTTCCTCACTAACTTTTTTCTCTGTTACTTCCATCAATCTCTCAGTTCGAACCTTCCCATACACCTACCCTGGTACACTAAGAAGGCTTATTCCCCTATAGCTACCACACTCCTCCTTACTCCCCTTCCCCTTATACAAAGGTACAATTATAGCCCTCCTCCAATCCTCTGGCACCTCTCTCTGCTTCCATACCAATGTGCATATGAGCAACATCCACTCCACCACTACCTCCCCCCCCCCCACACACACTTTACCATTTCCATAGTTATCCCATCCACCCCCAGTGCCTTTCCCATCTTCAACTTTCCTATTGCTCTCCTAACCTCTTCTTTTCCTAGTTCTCTACCACCTGCCTCCATCCCCATGCATGTCACGATTGTCTCCCCTCCCGTCCCTTCATTCATCAAACGATCAAAATGCCTCTTCCTCACTTCCACTCACAGTAACTATATCCTCTTTCTTCATTCTCACACTCCCAGACTTTCCTTTTCCTCTTTCTCTTTTAACTTCCTTCCAGAACTGTTTTTTATTTTCCCTAAACTTCTCTCTCAATTACCTACCAAACTCCTCATCCACTCTCCTTTTACTGTCCCTCACCAACCTCTTCACTTGCCTCTTACAAACATTGTATTCTCTCTTCCACCTTTCTTTATCTTCCTCTGACACATTCTTCTGTAGTGTTCTCCAAAATGTCTTCCTTTTCATCTCTATTGAATCTTTCACTTCCTCTGACCACCATGCACTCCCTTTCTTGCCCCCCACTACCTCTGCTGCTGTTCTCATTACTATTTTCTTAAACACTTCATATTAAAGGTTATTAAAGGTGCCAATGAGTGGCAGTCACTGGGACAGAGTGTAGCACACACTGTGTGTATGAAACACAATTATAGCACGCATCACAAGGATGATCATTGTGATGAGTAGCCCAGAAACCTCTCCACCCACCTGAGACCCGAGTCAGCTTCAGATATGGCTGACTAAGCAGGAAGACCTCAGACAGCCGACTCAAACCCCTCACCCCCTGCTCACAGGGGTGGTAACCTCTGGCATCAGTGGCATTTTTAACGTGGCCCGAGCAAGGATCGAACGCTGGGCCACAGAATTGCAGCCACAACTGCTACCACTGTGCTAGCCAGAGGCTAAATACACCTCATTCACTTCCAGTCCCTCCCCTATACTCAACCATGCATCCTCAAGCACCTCACCCACTCTCCTATTATATACCTCTTTGTACTTACTATCATTCAATCTTTCACTTGCTACCTCCCTTTCATCCCCCCCTCTATCCTTCCTACCATACTCTCACTTTGCCCTGACTCTAATCCTTGCCAACACCGCATAGTGGTCAGAGCACTGGAACATGCCTCTCACCACTCTTGCATCCATCACATCTTTCTTTAACCTTTCATCAACAGTTATGCAATCAATCAAACTCTTCTGCTCACCCCTCCTCTTCAACGTGTACCTGTGGATCAGTCTGTGCTCGAAGCAGGTGTTGCAGAGAAACAACCCCACCTCAGCACACACATACACCAGGCACTCACCATTCTCGTGTATTTCATTCACACCCCACTTGCCTACTACATTTCCTCTTTTCTCATTCCTACCTTCCCATTCATGTCTCCTATCATCACTATCCTCCTCCCACTCTCAAACCTCCTCAGGAAGTCACTCAATTCATTCCAAAACTTTTTCATTTTCTCCTTTCCTACTTTGGTCTGCACATTCCCCCGGAGCATACGTGCAGACCCATGCATATTTTACAATACAAATCTTACCAGTCATCCATACTATTCTTGTTCCCTTCCTTCTATGCCCTTCTATTCCTTTCCACACCCTCCCAGACACCAACAATGCACAACCTTCTTTTCCTCTCCCTTTACTCTTTTCATCCATACCTGTCCATACTACGCCCCTTCCATTCCTTCCCACAACACACTCTTCCCTCCATCCCCACTCTCTTCCAACCCCCATCCTTTCACATGCGTCTCTGTTATACCACACACATCTATTCTACTTTTTCTGCAACACTCCACTATCTCTCCTTTTCATTTCATGCACCATTCCATTCACATTGATCACAACCACCTTGAAGCTTTCTTCACCTTTCCTGCCCCCCAAAGGAACTACCAGAGACTCCTCCACGCCACTAGCCGCAGCTGTCCTTCCACCCATTGGGGGTCCGCTGGTGGCTGGCAAGGTTAACGCAGCACTCATTCCCGGAGGGACATGGGCCATCAGCATTGTCAAGTTTAAAAAACCAACACAGTATTAAAAAAGAAAAAGAAAATTACACATAAACACTTAAAAATACATATGTTGGTAAAATACATACATTACATTTTTTTTTAACCTATATGTGGGGTACCTAATATGCTCCCACACCCCCTCCCCCTTCAGCTTCACCTCCAGCCTTTTACAATAAAATAAATTAAAATTAGGGAGGTGTCACCCGAGGTTACCACGTGGAGGCGGGGTGAGACTTACCTTTTATATGTTTATTAAGGTTAGATTTACAACTAAACTTTTTACCACATTCATTACATTCAAAATCCTTTACTCCTGTATGAACTTTTAAATGACTATTAAGGTTAGATTTTAGACCAAACTTTTTACCACATTCTTCACATTCAAAGTTTCTCTCTCCTGTGTGTATAAGTATGTGTTGCTTTAATTCACCCTTTGTCACAAACTTTTTACCACATTCTTCACATTCAAAGTCCTTCACTCCTGTGTGTCTAAGTATGTGTTGATTTAATTCATTCTTTGTCCCAACCTTTTTACCACATTCATCACATTCAAAGTCCTTCACTCCTGTGTGTATAAGTATGTGCTTCTTTAAATTACTTTTTGTCACACATTTTTTACCACATTCATCACATTCAAAGTCTTTCACTCCTGTGTGTATAAGTATGTGTTGCTTTAATTCACCCTTTCTCATAAACTTTTTACCACATTCATCACATTCAAAGTTCCTCTCTCCTGTGTGTATAAGTATGTGTTGCTTTAAATTACTTTTTGTCACACATTTTTTACCACATTCATCACATTCAAAGTCTTTCACTCCTGTGTGCATAAGTATATGCTTCTTTAATTCACTCTTTCTCACAAACTTTTTACCACATTCATCACATTCAAAGTTCTTCACTCCTGTGTGTATAAGTATGTGTTGCTTTAAATTACCTTTTGTCACATATTTTTTACCACATTCATCACATTCAAAATTCTTCACTCCAGTGTGTATAAGTATGTGTTGCTTTAATTCACTCTTTGTCACAAACTTTTTACTACAATCTTTACATACAAAGTTCTTCTCTCCTGTGTGAACAATACAGTGTCTCTTTAGGTTATATTTACAACTAAACTCTTTACCACACTCATCACACACAAACATTTTCTCTCCAGCATGAGTCAACAAATGGCGAGTGAGATGACATTTCCAACTAAACTTTTGACCACAATGTTGACAGACCAACTTGTTACACTTCTCTTCTCTGACAACATTGATGGTGTCACTTCCTTCCACCTCCATCACTAATACAGCTTTATTCTGCCACCAATATGACCACTTGGTTATTACTGTTGTCAGGGATGACAACCACACTGTTGCTGGTGTCAGGGCAGCCAACCACTCTGTTATGGTGTCAGTGTTGTCACACTCTTACTGGAGTTCTCTGAAAGAAAAGTATATTTTAACAGCAACCGGGAAGGAAATAGAAGGAAATGATGGAGAGTTAAATTATAGAGCTGAAAGCTATGGGTGGGGCCTAAGGGGTGCCAAAATCCTTACACCCTTAACCCCTAAAGGACCGGGCCCGGCATATGCCAGGTTGCTAACATTTTCTAAGGTTATGGAATTTTCACCAATTTTTTGTACTCCAGACGTTAGTTACACTGATTTATAGTAGGATGGGATGCTCAGACTGAGTACACACTGCTTTTTCTAGGGTAAAATTGAGGAATTATTGATCTTCTTATGTCCGAGTGTTCTGGCGAGTGGCTTAGCTGACGAGCGCCTACTCTCATTTTCTACTACCTCGCCACGGTCAGCACACACACCAGAACACTAGCGCTCAACATACGGCGACAATACCTCATTCAACTCGTCATAATTCTGTAACCATTGTACCTACAGATTTCCTGTTGGTATCAATCGAAAGAGGAAGAGTTGCTCGTTCTGATGGTACTAAATTAATTCACTAATTCATTGTAGTGTAAGAGTAATAAGCATGCAAAAACAAGCTATTTTGCATGTTTTTCACCAAACCCCAGGTCCTTTAGGGGTTAAAGTATTGGCCCCATCACTATAGACAATACATCCGTACTGGAATATTTCTACAAAACACACACACCTATATGGAAGGAGTTTGTTTTGTAGCATAGTCATAAGTAATCAGAATCCTCATACACGATCACAGGGTCCTTAACCCCTATAGTCCGGCTGATGGTTTGCACCATCGGCACGTGGACTCCGGCTGACGGTGTATACTATCATAGCTATCTTCCCACCATGTAGCGCTATGTTGGGCGGGTTTTTCATGTTAGCGGGCTAGTAAACAACATAACAATATCGATCCGCTACCCACTCAGTTGCCTTCTGATCGTCACGAAGGCTGAGTTATAAAATAAGTGTTTGCGCGTGTCCAAATCTGTGCCCACGTGACCTGACACACCAAATTTATTCATTCGAGAGTACTAATAGGGACCAAACACACACACAGATGGTTGGCAAACTAGTGTACACGTGGGTTCTACAGGCTGCTTATATATGATGTGACTGTCAAGTGAAGTGAGGTAAAGTGAAGTAAAGGTAAGGTGAGATGAAGACACACGATAGATAATCATAGTAATAAGAAAATACCGTAGTGAAAATATGGACATGACAGTGGCACGATGATATTCCTACTACTGGACATATTATTTTTAGTGCTGTGGTAGTGACACACGATAGATAATCGTAGTAATAAGAATATACTGTAGTGTATATATTAAGGTGTTAGTGGTTAACTGTACACCAAGGCCCCTGTCGCGCTACGCGCAAAAACAAGTTGTTCTTCCCGCACAGAAATTAGTCTACTTCAACTTGCATTATCTTCATAACAACACATTGTAGAGCCCTCCAGATGGTACCATTCGAAAGAGGAAGAGTTGAAGGTAAGGAAGGAACAATCTGGAAGTCATTACACTATATAGGTTAAGAGTGAGAACGTTGTGAAAATAGAGGAAATCGAGGAATTTTGTGGGTAGAGGCGAACGAAAAGCGGAAGGCAAGTGTAGTGTAGTGTCAGCCAGACAGTAGGGGTTAAGGGGGAAGTACAGTGTTGGTAAATATGGAGCAACTGATTACTCCAAACTATTCCAAGCAAGGCGCCATATGACCTCGCTGTTGCAGTGCCTAATATCAATTCATCTATTCCAAGCAACAGGCCACCATTAATTTTAGGTATTTACTGAAAGAATTGCAGTTTTGTAGCAGTGTTGCCAGATCCGACTAGGTCCCAGTATTTTGCCCCTGTCATTTCCTGTACTATACCATGGTTATTTTCCGGTAGTTTGCCCAGGTTAGGTCCTGGTAGTCTGCTGTGGTCTAGGTTAGGCTACGTAAGGTCAGGGTAATTTCAGGGCAATTGCGGAGAAAATGACATAGAAGTAAATAATCTTTGAATGGTGTAAATAAGTGAGTAATGAAGGTAGTAAACCGTACACGACAATGACAATTCTTTAAATATGTAACTAATTTTGTTCCTCAGCTCCTGTTTCCTGGCATAATACTTTGGAGAAATCAAGGCACTCCAATGTATCCAAAGTGTATTTTCCCCTTAATTATGCCTCCAAATTCTCCTCCTACCTCTTTGTATGTATAGAAGTTCATTTGAGTCTTGAAATACAAAGTATAAATGATGGTGATGGGTGACATTGAACCTGAGGCATGTGCATGTGAGGGCATGATCAAGATATCTTGCCCAATATCCAATAAAGAAATATTGAACTTGACTTTATTAGCCGTTCACATGAGCAGTAAGTTCAATATGATATTGAACTTGGGCAATATCACCCAAGATTTTTCAAAATAGCTCCAGAGGTAATTTGTTTGATACTTAAAACTGATATGTAACCATTACCAGTGTCTCTTGGCCATATTTTTGCAGTATTGTAATGCCATACAGAGCCTGGGTCAACCTTTTGATGTGAGATGGAGCAGCTATCGCCCAGTCACCGATGTTATTGTTTGCTTAACGCCGAGCGGCAGATAAGATGAACAGTAGAACCATGGAGGCTTACCAGACGTATCATTATCCATGTTTTAATGGTTATTTTGGCATGAATTTAACAGACACACACATACACACACACACACAAAGTCTTATTGTATACTCTATGCTACATACATGAGCACAAACTCACACACACACAACAAACACAATATCTCATCAAACCCTATCCTCTATGAGGGGTCCCCATTTCAGGTGTCCGCAATTGTACATTTGGCGTGTGATTTTAGCGGCTCTTCTTTATGGTACTAACCGATAAATATAATATTTGACATTTTAAACCAACTTTTACTCAAGTTATGTCATAAAATCCTTTGCCAGTGGTGCTGATTCAGAATATATACTTTTTGGTGTGAAACCGAGTTTTGTCAGCGGATTTATAGTAGATGACGTAATTTTTACGTTGAGTTATGTCATGTTACATCATATCAAAACCTGCGCCTGGTGATGGTGATTCAGAATATAATTATACGGTAATGCGTTTTGGATGTAGATGTAACCATTTTTAAGGTATAAGAGGATAAACAGAGACAGTTTGCCATTTATAGTATAGATTGAGAATAAATTATTATAATGTCATAATATTATTCTTATATCTCAAGTAATGATATATTTCTATTAATAATGTCAATATTATACACAGCCTCTACATTGACTTATCACCAATGTAAACAAACAACTGGGAAATTAATCAGTAATAAAATGATCTTGGGTACCTGCAGGAGTACTGTAATAATAAAAATGTATTAGTACAAAAATACTCCTTTCACTATATTGTATATTTTAGTATCATTACCCATTATTTTGGACCATTCTAATGGTGTTGACAGATCAGGCTAGGTCCCAGTATTTTGTACAGGTCATATCCTGTACTTTACCATGGTTATTTCCTGGCAGTTTGACCAGGTTAAGTCCCTATAGTCTGCTCTGGTCTAGGCTGTATTTGACTTGTTTTCCTTCTCTATTCACTTGTATATATTATAAAAGGAATATATGTGTTAAGTTTAATTATTTTAGGTGTTTATCTAGACTGTTGCCGTGTTGCCACATCTGGCTAGTTCCCGGTAGTTTGCCGAGGTTAGGTCCCAGTAGTCGGCTGTGGTCTAGGTTAGGTTAGGTCAGGTAAGGTCTGGCTAATATGAAAATTCCGAAGATGACGCCATAGAAAAAGAGTGTCTTAGAATGATATAAATCAGTGGGTAAAGGTAAAAATATCATAATAGAAAACGGCAATAGAATAGATAATTATCAATCATTAATATAAGGAAATATAATATTATACTGTAATTCTTCTTTATTCACTCGTATATATTATAATAGGATAAACTGGGTATATATATGTTAAATTTAATCACCTTATATTAAAGGATTATAATATTTCTAGCGGAGGAACCCGGCATTGCCCGGGAAAGATGCACTCTGGAGTTTAAAAATAGTCAATATTAACTTCATAATATGTGAAAGCATTTCAGTCTTGTTGCGTTAGTTAAAAATATTCTGCAATCACAGGCCACTTATCAGTTGCCATACCTACAAAAAAACGATATAGTACATATGTCTTTTCAGCTTGAAGGCCTGAGACTGACTCAATTTCCAAATAGCCTTTTAGCATCAGACTACCAGGACCTAACCTGGGCAGACTACCGGGACCAAACCTGGGCAAACTACCGGGAACTAACCATGGTAAAGTACCAGGACCTGACCGGGCCTAAATACTGCGACCTAACCGGATCTGGCAACAATTATACAAAACAGGAATTCTTTCAATAAATACCAAAGAGAATGGTCTTAGAATGGTGTAAATAAGTGGGCAATGAAGGTAGAAAAACAGTACATGATAACGGCAATTTTTTAAATATTTACTGTTTTGGGAGTGTAAAAAATTTTTTTAGCGGATTTATATAGTAAATGACGTATTTCTTACGTCGAGTAATATCATACCAAAACCTTCAGCTAATATTGTGATTATCTGCTCCAGTGAACTAATGGTTAGGTTAGGTTGGATTAGGTAGCGTTTGGTTACCTTTATCAATACCCAGTGGAATTATCGTGTGAAAAAAATGTATTCTTTATTAGATATTTCAAGTTTCAGATACAAAATTTTTGTAGAGGAGGGCTGAACTGAAGTCGGGCGGATAGTGTTACCAGATCCCCTTGGCAACATTGTGAAAGGTCCAGCAGGCAGTTGTGTACAATACATCCAATACAGTTGTAGTGTATAATACACCTGACCCACCCAATCAGAATACTTTTAGCTCCTATCAACAGGATCATTTTATTTTTAAAGGTCACAAAGGACATTAAGTTAGGTCTCAAAGGACATTATGTTAGGTCTAAAAGGACATTAAGTTAGGTACCAAAGGACATTAAGTTAGGTCTCAAAGGTAGCAACAGTCTAGGTTAGGTGAGGTAGGTCAGGTTATTTCATCTGGTGATCAAAAATTATTTGTCCCAATGTTAAACTATTGAATTTCCCGCCCAACTGGACTACTTATTGAACATTCTTCTTACAATTTCCCTTGTGGACAAAATTTGACTAAAACATGAAAGTATTCCTTAATCTGGCAACACTGCAATCAGAGGTGGGAAGTTGGGGACCCGCTAGAAAAACCTCGCTCCCATTTCAAAGTAAATATATAGAAAGGTAAATGTATACAAATGTTATTAATGTTATTTACATATTCCACATAACAGTCTCTAAAATAAAAGGGAAAAGAAATGGACAATTTTGGTCGACAGAAAGTGTGAAAATTGAGGATGCAGAAAAATAATTGCAATATTTACCGAAAATTTATCCAATAATAATAATAATAATAATAATAATAATAATAATAACGTAAATTTACAGAAAAACTGTGTTCACTATATTGTATATTTTAGTATTATTACCCATTATTTTGGACCATTCTAACACACTTTTCAGCTATGGTGTTTCTCTCAGTGTAAACTTATAAAATGACTGGGGCAAATTCCTTGGACCTAGCAAGATGTGGTAGCACTACGCGGCCCAAGGCAAAAACCCCGATCACTTTACAATAGTTTACATCGGTCATATCCCAGCAGTTTGTCTAGGTTAGGTCCCGGTAGTCAGATGCGGTCTAGGTTAGGTCAGGTTAGATACCCTATATAGAGAGACTGGATGGCGGCCATGTTTGCTCATATTCGAGTTTTCCGTAATAGTATACAGTCATCCCTCCGCTATCGCGAGTAATTGGTACCGTAAGTAGCACGTGATAGTGGAATTCACGATAGCGGAATTTAATAACTAATGGGAATAATTGAAATGGGTTCCCAGTCCCTCATATTTCAAGATTTTTCCTCCCTAAACATGCTTTTGTTTACTAATATTTCTTTGCATATAATGAAAACTAAAGTAGGTTAGTAAGAAAATTGCATTTTTAACTAATACAGTGGACCCCACAAGTACAGTAAGCGTGTTGAGTGTTGTGGTTAGGTGGATATGCCTCACTCACCTTAGGGACTAAAGATTAATGATGAAAATTGGGATAGGTTTTTATGTCTCTCCAAAGTGACGTTTTTTTTTTTTTAATATGAGACCTCAAACACGATGGCAATTCATTAAACATAACAAAACGTGTTCACATGTGGAGAGTCGGGCGTCTGATTCCGAGAGCACGTGCCAGAGTAGGATGTCTCACTCACTGTAGAATTACCTACCAAAATATTAACTTAAAATTATTTTCAAAACGATTGCATCCATATAAAATGGGTGGCGAAAATAAGTGAAGCATATCCAATGAGTTTGTATACAAAACGAGCGAAATGATAATGAACATGTTAGGAAATTATATCACTCGTCTGTGAAGTGTGTGTGTGTGTGTGTTCCCACCACTTCCCCCCCTACCCTCAGTAGACAGTATCTCCATTCCCCCTAGCCCAAGGTCAAGGGAATATAGGCCTAGCCTGCCTTGTCACCGTGTGTGTGACTCTCGTGTTTAGTAATTACGAGTTAAACAACAGCTTCAACACTCAGTCATGTCAGGTGGTGCATTTACAAAATGGAAAGCCATATCCTTCCATATAAAGAAGGAAGTTATTTCGGTATTTCTCGGACCGAAAAAGAATGAAACACTAATAACGTATGATTAATAAAATGTAAACAAACGATATCACGCTATCTCCCCCCTTCCTCCTACCACCTCCACTACCACCACGCATGCCATCGATGCCGACGACTCATTTCAGTCATGAATCGTCATAATACAAATTGTTATATGCATTTAATATGCTTAATACGAATTGTAATATACATCCCTATAGGAACGACGTCTTATATCGACGTATTGGACATTCGATACCAGACCGAGGTGTAATTAGGCACCGATGAAAAAGCTTGATTTCCACACATTGTATCCCTAGTTAACTCTTGTGTTAAACAAAGATAGGGTTGATAAGCAGGGCTAGTTATAAACCCACACAGTCTTCATCTTTACTACTGTAACACCAAGTCATTGTAAACATGGCTGTCAGTCCAGTGTGCTTGGCCAATCGCACCGCCAAATTTGAATGTTACGTGCGCGATAGTCCGCATACGGATGCGCTATAGCGGATGAAGGTGAACTTTTCACACATGCGCGATAGTTACGAAACGCGAAAGTGGAACCCGCGATAGCGGAGGGATGACTGTAGGAAAAATGTATAAGATGCCAGATACTACCAGTTAGTAATCTATTGTTGACATTCGTGGGCAAAATGTTGACGAAAGTTGCATTATTTTCATATACAGGTATATATTTTTTAAATCTATAAGATCCCTGAAGTTATAAATACTATTATATGTCATGTATGCATTATTTAGAGTACAGTTGCGGACAGATGACTCGAGGCCACCTCATTCACCAATATGCTGGTGTTGTATCTGGTAACAGTGGCAGTTATGAATTGAACCGAAATTCAGTCGTCTGCTCGGACGAAACAAACCTTATTATAATTTGTCAATATGAGGGTTTAACTCTTCTTTAATAAATATTATGTATTATAATGATAGTGAGTAACATGTTATAAACATTTTGGACATATTTGACCACAGTATTACAACACATAAAATTAAATACTGAAGCTTTATTTCATGTGAAACAAATTTGTTTTGGTACTGATGCAGTATTCGAATATCTTGTTTCTCACATGAATGAATGTATCATTATTTGAATATGTGTTGTAATATTGTTATTGTAATATGTCAATAATACATATAACATGCTATCATTATCAATATAATTCGCTTAATTACATGATATATATTAGAGAAGAGTAAAACCCGCATATTAACAAATTATAATAGGGTTTGTTTCGTCCGAGCATTATGACTGAATTTCGGTTCAATTCATAGCTGCCACTGTTACCAGATACAACACCAGCATATTGGTGAATGAGGTGGCCTCGAGTCATCTGCCCGCAACTGTACATAATAGGAGGTGACGAGTTGCCAGACGACGCTACTAAACCAAGACAGTTGACTGAAAGACGACCAGTGTTGCCAGGTGCAGGGAAATATCAGTTTTAGGGAATATTGAAGTCCACACACAAAGATTATAATTATAAATTGTTCAAGAGTAAACAGGGAATTTACAATCAGACAAAATACCAAAAAGACCATCAGTGTTCAAGAGTAAACAAGGAATAATTGAGGTAAAAAGGGAAATTCTGATGTTGGAGTTAGGGAAATTTTATCAAGCAGACCTGCCAACACTGAAGACAACAGTAGTAGTCAATGTGTTTAGTATATCTGTAAAACATTTGATACTACGATTAGTATACAGTAGAGCATCGATTTAGCGCGAGATACGTACCTCGAAACTTCGTTTTAAATCGAATTCGTGTTAAATCGAAATGCTATATTACAGCAATGTGCCAGAGAAACACGGTAAGTGCCAAATATACATTTATTTAATATAAATACATTATGTTAATAGCGCGCATCCTGCGCGAGCCTCCGGGCAGCAACTGTTATTCTTATCTCTCAGCCTGCCATCCCGCCTCCACCACACACAATGTCCACAGGTCTGCTGGCACAGACACACTCGCTGATCCTAAAGTGAATGAAAAATACTTTTTGTGAACATACTAGAGCATGTCATATATTTTTGTAACTAAAATTCTGGAAGACAAATGCAATTAATAAAGTAGTCAGCTGATGGCTGTATGACAACACCACCCTCCACTCATGCACGCACGCACACACACACGTTCCATCACTTTCCACCTTCTCTTAGTACCATTCCTCTCTTAATCTATGCATTCGTCTTATTTTAATTTTTGCTACATCTCCTCTTACCTTTTACTCATCATCTGATGCTACATCCAACTCCAACAGATCGTTATCCACATCACTCTCGGGTGTGTTGCTAAGGGAAGGTGATGGGGAGCCAGGGGAGGGTGGTGGGGAGGGTGGTGGAGGTGTAGGTCCGCCACTGTTGGACGCTCGTGATGTCTCTCCAGACGTAGAAGCGGTGCTTGATGTTTCTAAACAAAATATAATAAGCACACATTAAAACAAAATAATACTGTTTCCTCACTGTTTTTTTTTTAGAATAAAATAAAAACTTTAATTCATTTAGGAATTTTCACTCTTCACAAGAACACTTGCACTCACCTGGTGGTGTTAATGGACGAAAAAAGGAAGTTATTGTACGTTGTTGTTGTGCCATAACCATCTTTTCCAGCAGGTTAGAGTAGGTTGAAGCTGCTCTCCGCAGTGCATCGCCTACTTGCATGCTCCTTTCCATGTCATGGTCATCCTGAATGGCACACTCTATGGCAGCATTTATATTCTGCATAAAGTTTTTCAACTTAGGAATTGTCATTTCCTTCTTAGCTTGTGCTGAATTTTCTGTTGATTCTTCATCATCATCATTTTCCTTCGCCATTTCTGCGATTTCCAGTGCTGCTTCAGCTGTGAGAGGCTCATCCATGCTGTCTAGGAGTTCAACAACATCATTTTCTTGCAGTTCTTGAAATCCCTCATCGCCTCTTATTTCTTTTCTAAGCTTGACAATGGCTTTAACATCACTGGCAGCATCAAAGCCTTTAAAATCGTTCACGATATCGGGCCATATATTACGCCATACTCCATTGAGTGCTGATTCAGGGACGCTATTCCATGCACGTGAAATGTTGGCAATTGCGTCCTTGATTGTGTACGATTTCCAGAATGCAGGTGCTGTCAAATCCTTGTCCCTGTCCATAGCATTAGCCATTTGTTGCATGGTGAATCTGAGATAATACCTCTTGAACAGAGCAATGACACCTTGATCAAGAGGCTGAATCAAGGAAGTCACATTTGGAGGCAAAAAACACAATTTCACATCATCACTGACAGTGCACAGATGTTTTGAGTGACTTGAGGCATTGTCTGTAATAACCATGGCTCTGTTAGCCATATTATGCTTCTTATTTACATTTTCTATGGCTGGGATTGCATGTTCTATATACCATTCATCAAATATACTTGAGGTCATCCATGCTTTCTTGTTTGCACGCCAAAGGACAGGAAGTTTGGAGATGAAAACATTTTTAAAGGCTCGATGTCGGGCAGAATGATGAATGACGAGTGGTTTTAGTCGCTCCGTGCCTGCAGCATTTGCCATGAGAAGAACTGTGAGCCTTTGTTTACTCACCTTTAACCCAGGTGCCTTTTCTTCATTTTTCATTATATATGTTCTCTTTGGCATTCTTTTCCAATAAAGTCCCGTCTCATCACAGTTCCACACTTGCTGGGGAGAATAATTCATTTCCTCCACCATTTCCTTCATTTTAATTTTCATTTCTTCGGCTGCTCCGTAATCAGCTGAGGCAGCCTCTCCAGTCACGGTAATATTTTTTGTACCAATCCGTTTCATAAATTTATATAGCCATCCTGTGCTTGCTGTAAATTTCATTTCCTCGGTGGACTTGCCTTGTTTTGCTACGATCTGGCTCTGAATTGTGTAGGCTTGTTCTTGCACCATAGGTCCAGATATAGTAAGTTTACGCCGTCGCATATCTTCCATCCACAATGTTAGAGCATTTTCCATCTCAGTATACACAGCAGACTTTAAATGTAGCTTGTTTTTTGATATATCTGGCAAGGCATAAGCTGCTCGAATTTTCTCTTCGTTTTTCTTAATTGTACGAACAGAACTCTCAGAGAGACCAAACTGACGCCCCACGCTTGATGCTCCATTTCCTTTACTTAAGGCAACTAGCACTTTAATTTTCTCCTCTATTGTTATTCCTTTTCTTTGAACTTTAGGACTGGGGCCTGATAACACAGAATTAGCTGGTCGCTTGGGCATGGTTGAACACACGTGGCACGAGAGAGCACTATAATACGGATGTCTAAGCAGCTTGGAGGATACGCTGAAACTGACTCAGTTGAGGCGCGGCAGCGCGTCTCGCTCTGTACAGTGAAAAGAGCGCGGAGGCGGAGCACACAGTGGCTTGGAGACAGAGCGTCGCGTTTACGCGGGAAGTGGAGTGGCGGGAAAATACTGTTTACATTTTATGGCGGGTGTTCGCGCTAAATTGAAAAAAATGTTTTAAACTGAAATACTGTCCTTAATTTATGGTCTCGGGTAAAAAAGAAAACGTTAAATAGATTCGCGCTAAATCGATTCTCTACTGTAATTAATTCTTGTATGAAAATGGTTTCCGTAGGTGTATTACCAACGTTTATACACTACTATTTACATGATGTTCACATACATATGAGGAAATTAGTTGTCGCAATAAAAGGTTAAGTACAGTATTTTAGTACTGATTCCTCACCATACAGTTCGGCATTCTGTAAGGCTTAGGGAAGTTTTCAAGGAATATTTATGTTGAGTCGAAGATCGATTAAAAAACATCTTTGCTGGTTTATCTAAAGAAGATATTGTATAAATATTGAGTAATCAGTCACGCAACATAGTCAAGGCAAAATATATATTATGCCGAACCGGTAAATTTTTACAAGTTGCCACAACTGGATTTCACTGGAAAAAAATGTATTTCCTAGAAGGATTTAGTGTGACTACCGGGACCTAACCAGGGCAGACTACTGGGACCTAACCAGGGCAAACTACCGGGACCTAACCTGGGCAGACTACCGGGACCTAACCTGGGCAAACTACCGGGACCTAAGCAGGAAAAAATATACAGTAGAAATTAGTCAGACCTCACCTGACCTGACCTAATCTAATCTGGACTGGGACACACTACCGGGACCAAACCTAACCTAATCTGGACTGGGACACACTACTGGGACCTAACTTGGGCAGACTACCGGGACCTAACTATAAGAGGTAACTATTGTTATGCAGCATTTGCAGAAGAAATTGTATATAGAAAAGTTGTTTGTAATAGTGAAATATAAACACTGGTAATAGTTAAAAAATTTGAAATCGAGTTATGGCAACTTGTAAAAATATTCCCAAAAGTTTTAGCCATCCAGGTGACGAATCAGTACTAAAATACTGTACTAAACCATTTATTGCGACAATATAAATTCAGGTAAGGTCAGGCTAATTTCAAAATGCCCTATTTAGTGGAGGAAATGATGAAGGTACAAAAACCATATGCAGTAACGGCAATTCATTCAATATTTACCAAATATACAATATACCGTAGTGAACACAGTTCTTTTGTAAATTTATCTAATAATACTAATACTAATACTAATAAGAATAATGATAATAATAATAATAATTATAAATACCATCTTGGTGTTGTTGTTTCTGCCATGTACACACAGCCTGGAAAATTTGTATACATAAGTAACGCACACAATATGTATGTATGTTTGTGTAGCCTACAATTATTATTAAGGGGGTGTGGGAGTAGGGGACAAGCTTAGCCTGTCCCCCTATTCCCGCACCCCCCTAAACTCCCCCCAAGCCTGTCCCCTATTCACGTAACCTCTTGATATTATTAAGAGAGAAAAATCTCTCTATTTATATTTACTTTCTCTTCTTACCTGTGTGTTTGTGTGTTACCTCTCTCTCTCTAAGACTCTAAGTGAATAAAATATAAGGATTGAGAGAGAGTCAGAGAGTGTCACTTTGTTTACATTATCGTCGTCGATGTGATGCTCTTGCTCTTGCTGTTACAGGTACCCCGGGTGTTTATTCCAGGGTTGGCCTTCGTATCGGCAGCTCCTGTAAATAGAAATCCAAAAATAAACAATACCACGCATATCTATTCACTTTCTACATTTTGCATACCACATTTTCTCCAAGAATTCTTTCCCAGCACCAATCATATCATCTGTGCTCTGCTCACACAAACCTAGCAGTAATATCATCCATTCTTTCCCTGTTAATTCCATTCCATCACCTTCCATTTCAGTCAAGATGATCTGCATCATCTCTGTTCTGTCTCTCTCATACTTCTCACATCCGAGCATCACATGTTCTACCGTTTCATCCTCTCCTGTGTCACACATCTGGCATACCTTGCTTCGGGATTCAGACAATCTAGCCTATAACTTCTTGCATTCACTTCCATAATGAGTGAAAATGTAGACGATATTTTTAAAGTATTCCTGCAAATTATTACTCTAAGTTTTGATAACAATGTTTTTCCGGAGAGTGAGAAATTGGCTATTATTAAGCCTATATTAAAAGGTAACCTTGATCCTCAGAATCTGAGTTCGTATAGACCAGTATCAAATCTAACCTTTTTATCGGAAGTGATTGAAAATGTAATTTTAGATCAGTTATGACATCACTTGAATGAGGTGAAGGCTATACCTGATAGTCAGTCTGCATACAGGCAACTATATTCAACTGAGACTGCACTGTGTACCGTAGTAAATGACCTATTGGTGTTAATGGATGAAGGAAAGTGTAGTATTCTTATTATGCTTGACTTGAGTGCTGCATTTGACACAGTAGTACATAGTATATTCCTAGACGATTTAAAGTCTATAGGTGTCGAGGGAAATGCATTGGCCTATCTGGAAAGTTATTTAAAAGATAGAACATATTGTGTACAGTTTGGGAAATCTTTTTCAAGAAATAAACCCCTACGAAGAGGAGTCCCTCAGGGGAGTGTATTGGGTCCTATTCTCTTCTGCATCTACACTATCAAACTATCACATATATTAGAGAAACATGGTGCAAGCTTCAAACTATTTGCTGATGATACACAATTTTATTTATCTATAAATAATGTGGTGGATGCAGAGGTGAATTTGAGTGTTATTATGTCCGATATTAACCCCTGCAGTCCGGGAAGGGTAGACCTTGCCTCCACATTTCTACCCTGCCGCTAGCGTCAAAATTCCTCGATTTGCCCTATATTCACAACGCTCACACTCTTAACCTATATAGTGTACTGACTTCAAAATTGTTCCATCCTTACCTTCAACTCTTCCTCTTTCCAATGGTACCATCGGGAGGGCTGTACGATGAATAGTTGTGGAGATAGGGCGAGTTGAATTGAACCATGTTTGTGCGCGAGACAGTGGTGTGTCTGTGTGTATGCGTGAGTGTGGTGTGACTACGGCATGGCGAGTTCAGTTTCCCGCCCAAGTCCATTGTCAACTCACTCGTATTACTACTATTATGTATCGTATGTCATGATTTCAACACTAAAAATAGTATGAACACTTGTAGGAATATATCATCGTGTAACTGTCACTTAGAAAATGATAAACAAACCGACTTGTACCGTAGGAAACACGTATATTTACTATCAATTGTGCTTGTATGGGTGTGTTTTGTGGTGTTATTTTCTTATTACTACCCCATTATATATCGTGTGTCATGATCTATACACTAAATAATAATTTGTAACCTTGTAGGAATATCATGGTGTCACTCACGTACATATATTCACTACGGTATTTTCTTACGATCGTTAGAGCACAAATTCGGACAAGGGCAATTACTTAAAAATCGCCCAGCCATCGTGGGGTCCCAGAATCGACTGAGTTGGTAGCGGATCGATATTGTGAGTGTATTTTCTCGCCCAACGACAAGAAAAACTAGCCGTACAGGGCGCGAAATAGCGCTAAATCGCTGTGACGGTAGGTGCAGTTGCCCGGTTCCTTACGTAAGACGGTCTATCACGTCAACCGGCCTTTAGGGGTTAAAGATTGGATGGATTCGAAACAACTCAAGCTAAATCCAAGTAAGACTGAGTGTTTGGTAGTTGAAAAAAAGACCAATCTTAGAAGATTGGATATCTCAAGTTTGCGAGTGCAAGGCAGTACACTGGATGTAAAAAACAAAGTGAAAGATTTAGGAGTGCTGCTTGATGAAAATCTTTCATTCGAAGCTCAAATTAATCAAGTAGTGAAAGTTTCTGGTTACCATATGAGGAACATTGCTTTTATCAGAAAATATTTAGATGAGGATACCGTGAAGATGCTTCTTCATAACTATGTCATAAGCAGACTGGATTACTGCAATTCTCTTTATTATGGTTTACCGGACTATCGGTTAAGAAAATTGCAACACGTAATGAACAGAGCAGCAAGATTAATTAAAGGTCTTCCAGCTCGTGAGAGGATAACTCCAGCACTCATTGACTTACATTGGTTACCAATATAGGCGAGGATTGTGTACAAGATATGTCTTCTAACATTTCGAGCATTGACATTTGGAAAACCAGAGTACTTGACGAATCTTTTAAGAGGTTTTCATGTAAATACCTCCATGGAACTCAGACATAGTGATGAACAATACAGATTAAAATGAACCGAGGAGTAATCTGACAATGGGTTTCACAGCTTTTGAAAGATGTGCACCAAGACTTTTTAATGGATTGCCATTAAATGTCCGGAGAAGTGAAAATTGCACGATTTTTAAGAAAAGATTGAAAACACATTTGTTCGCTGAGTGTTACGACACGGATGATATGAGTATTACAAGTGATTATAGTGTTTAATAATACTGAAGGAAGCCCTGCGGAGCACCAACTGCTGGTGGAGCGGGGCATAGAATATACAACAAGAAGTAACAAGTATACATAGCACTCTGGCTCGAAAGAGTAGAGGTGCGTTTATGAATGCCCCAAACTTAAGACCGCCTCGAGGCTGGCGCCCAATCGTGTTTTTTGCACGTCCCAAACTCTAGCCTGCCTCAAGCCCCGGGCCCGGATTCTCAAAGCAATTTACGACATCGTATCTCATTTACGACGTCCTAACTTCCCCAGGCGAGTTAGGTCCACATACTCAAAACATTAAGATATCATACTCAAAACAATTTCGGCACTGTGGGCAGCCATCTTGTGAGGTCTTAAGACACGTAGATTTACGATCCGCGTGAGCATGTCCCAAGGGAAGTTAAGACCCGAAACACATAGAAAACGTATATATTTTTGTCAATCCTGCTGTGATCCCCCAAGTCCCCGTTGCTGTCCCACCAAAACACCATCACCCACGTCACGTCATTGTTGTTTGTTGTTGTGGGAGAGCTGAATGAACTGAACACCGAGCGCTAATTTACAAATGTGATGGAACTGTGGTTTGCATATGAGAATAGGTGTCGCCTACGGAGGGAAAGAGTGTATAGGGATTGTAAGGGCCGAAATACTCATACACATTTATACATACTCGTACACATTTATACACACCCATACACATTTGTAAACATTTATACATATTTAATCACATGTTCCTGTGAAGTAATATCTTAATATTTCATCGATAGTTATGTGGTGTATTAGTGGAAGGCGAGAGTATAACTGCTTGTTCAGCAGTCTCCTCATCTCCCCCCCCCCCTTCCTTGGGATGTCGACGTCAGCACCATCTACACTTCTCAACGCCGGCAGCGCCATCTATCCGAGGTTTCGTATGGATAGAAGAACTGACTGGTGGCAGAACGGAGCTGCACTCTGACTTGTTAGGAGCTCTGAGCCTCCTCTGCCTCCTTCTCTCACCTGGAGCTTAATCCAGCGCTTGGGCATCGTCTGGTCTGCTTCCTCCTATTCATCCTATTGAACCTAGTGATCCTATTGCCACTATCTTGTGTTAGGACTCTGCTACCTGGCCAAGTGTTGTGTGTTGGGAACTATACTGTGTTGTGTGGAGTGATACTGTGTGGTGTGGGTGTGGAGTTTGTGTGGTGGTGTTGATTGTATTGTGGTGTTGTTTATGTGTTGTGGTGGAGATTGTGTTAATATATATATCTGTCTTTGCAACTTTTGTTTGTAATATTCCCTCTGACTTTGGTGGTGATAGAATCCTTACATCGAAGAAGTTGCCGACGTGCCACTCTTCGATTCGAGCCTTTACAGGGATCCATTGGACCCACTACATGTTAGTGAAGAACACATACTTCGCTATTATAGATTTCCTCATCAAGAAACCTTAATTAAACTTGTGCCAGGAACTTGCCAATTGACCCATATGTTCGTCGACAAAAGAGGAGATCTCATGCTATACCAACACACACCCAAGTGTTAATAACTCTACGAGTATTAGCTAACTAGTGGTACCTTTCAAAGTGTGATTGGAGATTCTGCTGGAGTGACTCAAGCAAGTGTGAGTAGAGTGGTGAACTCTGCTGTAGTACATTTGTTGGCTGAGAAGGCAAAGGTAGAAATAAAGATGCCCTCAGGTATTGTGGAAATTGGCAGAGCCTGCAGAGGATTCCATGCAGTGAATGGTTTTCCCTGAGTGATTGGAGCCATTGATGGTACTCATATACCTATCAAGGCTACAAATATAAATCCACAAGTATATATTAATAGGAAAGGCTATCACTCCCTGAATGTGCAGTGTGTTTGCACCAGTGAGAAAATAATTTTGCATTATAGTATGAGATACCCTGGCAGTACCCACGACTCCTTCATCTGGAATAATAGTCGTCTTCAGGCTCGATATTGTAGATAATTTCTTTACATGAAATAAACTTGGTAAATTTAAATAAATACATTGTTGTTAATTACTGCATCTTCTACTTATCCCAATATCACTCAAAACTACATTTTAACAGTAATAAAGACTTTGTGAAAATATAATTAAGATTACATTCAACTGTTTATTGTTCAAAAGCAGCACACTATAAAATTAAATACAGTACAGTAATAAAATACTATCACAGCATGACACACCTAAAATATAATCACATTTGAAAACAAAATTAAAGTTAGTGAGAGTTCTGTTAGCATAATCACTGTACAGCTACAATAACACTCGATAACATCTTACCAGTAATAAAGACTTTGTGAAAATATAATTCTGTATTGCATTCAACTGCTTATTGTACAGAAGCAGCACACTGTTAAATAACCTAATTAGTTTGGCACAGTATCACATTGTTTGGCTAACTCTGTAAGTTCCTCAAGTGCAGAGGCAATTCTTGGGAGGCTGCCTCTCAACACTTGCAGAATTTCTCCCTGTACTGCCAGCATCTGGTCACCGATACAGGGCTGTGGACTTGCACGGCTGCTGTGAACACGGCTACTGGTGTCACGACTCTCAGATCTACTTGCCCTCATACTTGATGCTGGAGGTGGTGATCTAGAGTAGGCATGGTCAAAAGTCACTGTCTGGGGAATGGTAATGTTTTCTGATGGTTCGTGACCTTGAATATTTTCTAACAGGCCTGAACTCTCAAAGTCAATATGTTCTACAGACATTGTAGAGTGGTGTGTTGGGTCATCTACTCCTGCCACCAAAATCTGTAACAATAAGAAGTGCTGTGTTTATGTAATATGGTTACAATGAAAAAGGAACTGTGAAGCATAGTGGGGGCAATAAACATGGGGCCGCCTTTTTCCTTTAAGTTTCTTTTTGCTTAGTACTTCTTCCTCAAAGTTTCCTGTCTGCATTGCAGTTTCTTTGGTAAAACTGTACATACATTTCACTGTCACCCAACATATATAAATATAATCACACTTGGCCTAACATCTGCTGAAAAAAGATTTGAGAACCACTGGTGAACAACATCTTCAATACAGTACAGTATGTATTGCATCTCGTCAACCTACTGAAGATTTTATAATGAACATCAGCTAAGCTCAGCAACATCTTCATGACCAATTATGCATCTACTTACTGGGTAGTGGTGCATACTCATCATGTGTCCTTGTCAACGGTATGGGTCTGGCAACACTACCAGCAGAGGTCGATGGCAGAGGCTCATCTGTAACAATAATGTGTGCAGTGTTACACAACAGTATATCCAGTACTAATGCAACATGTTTACTCTGAGCTTTTGTAGTAACAGACAACACATAATAACCATAATACTGTATGTATAAAAGACACAAATACAGTACAGAATTGGGGCCTTGCATTCCCCTGCACTCTATAAGTTATTTTAGACCTTAAATGTACAGGCCTAACAATACAAAGTCACTGAGAAAGGCATGACAATCCCCTACACAGTTCTTCCATTATCTTTTGTGAAAGAACATTGTCTCAATGTGCACTCCGTAAAAATTAGTCAAATTTACCAGCAATGACGTCCTCGCTTTCGAAAGGGCCAGAGTGCCTCTCAACAGCCTCTGTCTCGATGAGAGCAAGTAGTGCCTCCTCTGTAGGCTTCCAGTCCTTTGTGTCAGGTATTCCACCACCTGTAAAAGCCATTAAATTACAGTCATAGCTAAGATGAACAGTAGTATCATTGCAGCATTGCTTTAAGTAGTCAAACTCTAGTACAGTATACTGTATTGGGCTTCTTGAATGCTTAATTTCTTTCTGTATTGTGAAGTATAATTCTGCCAATCTTTCTCAATACATTACATTAGTTGATGGAATTCCTAAAACTATCCTACATCATACAGTATTTAATGATCACTTAGAATAGCCTACATATTGTACCCCAACATTTCTTTAATTACATACCTAACCTAACCTAATGTATTTAGGATGAGTTAACAAATATTTTGATGCACACTTAAATGTATAATGCAAGAACAACAACAAATATTTAAGCTAATGCAGTTCTCTAATATGTTTTTCCCCAAGTCAAATTTTGGTAATTAACCTGATCTAACCAAACCTCAGCAGACTACAGCAGGGGCTTAATTGTGGCAACCCGTTATATAGGCCTACTAGTAACAATGGAAGAAACAATCTACTGCACAATGGCAATATAGTACATAAATATCATAGAAAAACTAATATTTAATGGTTATTATGAACGTCAATAGTCAATGATGTTACTAAGAACTTAACTGTCACTCTCATTTCACTCCTTTCCTTGGTTATTGCGACGTTACTACTGCTGCTGACAGTCTCTCTGTAGGCAATAAGAGAGAGATAATACTGCTGTCATGGCGTCACACGCTTCTCACGTCCCAGCATCACTTTATGTTTACACAACACAGCTGATGGGGGCCATATTGGCACTGTGGCATTCCTTGCTTTTCATTGGCTGGATCCACGTGAAAGACGCCACCTGATTGGCTGAAGATTTTCCGATGTCCTAGAGGAAAAGACAGTCGCAAGTAGTTAGGAACCGATTAGGACGTCCGAAATTTGTTTTGAGTATCTTGTCTTACGACACGAAATACGACGTTCTAAACGGTTTCTAATATATCGGACGTCGTAAGTGAGATACGACGTCCCAAATGAGATACGACGTCGTAAGTTACGACCCGTTTTGAGTAACCGGCCCCGGTACTGTAATATTCGCTAGGCTAGACTTGCCCCGACGTTAGCTATCAACAGAATAAAGTAGCACTGGGTGGCAGTTATCTGACTATCAGAGTTATGAATTGTAAGTAAAATTACAAACCCAGCCTATATGAAAGAATGATAGCACAACCCTAAGAGACCGTCCAAACATATACCCAGGTTCAGGTATAATGAATAAAAATGATAGAGAAACTACTCTGACTTTCTATAATATATTAATAATATGAACAAACACAAATACAAACAATTAACCTTAAAAGAATTAATAAATGAAATAAGGATTCCCAACTATGACAATATATGAGACAGAGTTCCCAGATTATATAATGCACTTGCAATAATCACTCAATAAATCACTACCACTGTGTCATCACTTCAATAACCACACATCAATAACGCAATACACTTAAGCACAGAATTAATCAATCAATAATAATGGTAAGTTAGCACAACACTGGCATATATAATAATGGAACATTAATACATCACAACATACAAGTAATAATATAATAATAACAATCACAAATATATATATAATAATAATAATAGTTACCCCAATATATAAGAGAGTGTGACCCTATTTCATTGTGAGAAAAATGTAGAAGTAAATACAATTATACTTATCAAATACGTCTGCGTGTCTCGTCCCGAATCTTACCACACTCAATCACTGACAAAACACACACTGTTTGTCGTCCAAAGTCTCGCCAGTATCTAAATCAAGGGCTCAACCCCCCTTGCTTATATACAGTTGGCTAGACAAAGAGAGTGAACATGTTACAACAGAGTCATAGGCGCGTCTCCGAATTGTTCCGTTAACATAGACTTAAATACCATCACACATGCTCTCATTAATTAACTACTATTGGTGGTCACTTGAAACGGAAACGGACAATTTTCCCACCAAAACACACACACACATATATATATACTAGCTGCTCTGCTGCCCTTCGGGCGGCTAAGAGCCGCTAGCTCCTGCGGAGGGCTGGCGGCCTGTGGCCGCCCTTCCACCGCCCTTCGGGCGGTGGATGCTATACGAAAGGAGCTTATTTGTTTCTTGGCATAGTCAGGAGGAATTAGAAGCCTCCAATTTTCATACACGATCACAGAGTTCTAAATAAACAAAGGATATAATAATACAACACTGATATGTAACAAATGCAAACTCCACTACCACCACTACTACATCAACCACTACCACCTCCACTACTACATCAACCACTACCACCTCCACTACTACATCAACCACCACTACTACTACATCAACCACCACTACTACTACATCAACCACCACTACTACTACATCAACCACTACCACCACTACCACTACTACTACCACTATTACCATCACCACTACTACCACTACATCAACCACTACCACCTCCACTACTACCACCACCACCTATTCCCGCACCCCCCAAACCCCCCACCCCAAGCCTGTCCCCTATTCCCGCACCCCCCAAACCCACCCCGTGATTTGATTATTCCAAAGAGAAGAAAAGAATCCTTTCAACAACTGAGACAACTTTAAAGTGATAACGAAAAAAGGCAGAAATTACCTTACCTAGTGTGTGTGTACGGTAGGGGTGTGTGTATGTGTATGTGTGAGTGTATGTTTGTGTGTGTGTGTACGGTGTGTGTATGTGTGTGTGTGTGTGTGTGTACGGTGTGTGTGTGTATGTACAGTATGTGTGTGTGTGTGTGTGTGTACCCTAGTGTGTGTTGTTTACAGTAGGGGGGATGGGGGGTGCGGGAGTAGGGGGACAGGCTTTTTACCCCCCCCACCCAGCCTGTCCCCTATTCCAGCACCCCCCAAACCCCCCCACCCCAAGCCTGTCCCCTATTCCCGCATATATAGTCTATCTCTCTCACATACAGTCTCTCTCTCTCTCTCTCTCTCTCTCTCTCTCTCTCTCTCTCTCTCTCTCTCTCTCTCTATCTATCTATCTATCTATCTATCTATCTATCTCTCACACACACAGTCTCTCTCTCTATCTCTCTCTCACAGTCTAGCTATCTATCTCTACCTCTCACACACACTATATATTTTTCACTCTTTCTCTCTCTCACACACACACACACACTATCTCTCACTCAGACACAAATATAACCAAACCCAGTATTACCTCTCTCACACACACACACCCTCTCTCTCTCTCTCTCTCTCTAAAATTAAAGATAGAGAGAGAGAGAGAGAGAGAGAGAGAGAGAGAGAGAGAGAGAGAGAGAGAGAGAGAAAGTTGTGCATGTCACTAATCCAGGGGTTCGAACCCCATCCAAAACATTTTTTGAAAAACATTTTTTTTTATAGGTCCAAAACACTCCCCAAGTATTAGCGATCACACCCATGTAAAAATTTTCACTCTAGGACGAAGGATCTTGGCGCGCATAGAGGACACACACACACACAGAATTTCGGCTTTATGTATATAGATATATATATCGAAAGAACCCACTTAAAAATTTATGTTGATAGAATTGGGATAAAATGGGGATAATTAACCTCTGCTGACGTTCGTTGAGCCAACACAACGAAAGTCCAAGATAAGTCCAATTAAGGTAAGTTACATCACTTAATTAATTAATAATACAAATCTTAATCTCCCGTCACACATATATGAGAATTAGAGGTTTTTCGTTCCTCCTGACTATGCCACGAAACAAACTCCTTCAATATAGGTGGTGGTTCGTACCCATATATGAATTACTCATTTACCTCCAATTTTCTGACTACATCACAGAGTCCCTTAAGGGGAGGTATTATCCTTTTGGTTCATTGGAGAGCCTCGATTCCTCCAAAGTATGCCATGGGAATAAAACTAGATTAACAATAATAATGGTGTTCTGTTGCTTGGAATAGTTTGAAGTAGTCAGTTGCTCCAAAATTCACCAGAACTGCATAAGAATAATGTTGTTCTTTTGCTCGGAATAGTCTGAAGGAATCGGTTGCTACAAAATTTACCAAACCTGCACTATCCCCATAAGGCCTATACGGTACATGGAATTGACTGAGTTGATGATAAAGCTGTAGGTTCCTCCCTCGGCTGTGTTCTATTATTTCATCCTCATCATGATAATTATTTGTTGTACCAATCCCTCATCACGGGGGGATTCTTCCAGCTTCCTCTATTTTTACAGACCCCTAAGCTGATCATAAATTATTGTCATCAGTCTCAGGATTCACGTACCCATAGAATTACTGGGATTCTATGTGTGTGTGAGGTGTGTCTTGTGGTGTGTATGAGTGAGTGTGTGTGTGTGTGTGTGTGGTGATTATAAGTGAGTGTGTGTGTGTGGTGATTATAAGTGAGTGTGTGTGTGTGGTGATTATAAGTGAGTGTGTGTGTGTGTGTGTGTGTGTGGTGATTATAAGTGTACCATCAATAAACTATGCCTTGTACAGAGTCTACTATTTAACACTCCAGTAGTGCTACATACCCCCAAAACACTACACTCCCATCTCCGCCGTCTCCATCAATACTCCCTCCCTCTCTCTCACTCACCCATATTCTCTCTCACTCACTCATATTCTCTCTCTCACAGGCGACTGAAGGTGATCTCTTTTCAAATACTTACAGCCGAAAACTCATTATATGCACAGTAGTACGTACAATATCTCTCTTGTTGTTCCAGGTGAAAGGGAGAGGAAGGAGGAGGGGTGAGGGAGGGAACTAGAGGGGGATAGGGAGTTGGTAAGAAGGGGAGAGGGAGAAGCAAGAGGGATGAGGTAAGAAGGTAGGAGGGATGGGGCAAGAAGGGGAGAGAGATGGGGCATGAGAGGGAGGGGGCTAGAGGGGGAAAGGGAGTTGGTAAGAAGGGGAGAAGGAGAAGCAAGAGGGAGGAGGTAAGAAGGTAGGAGGGATGGGGCAAGAAGGGGAGAGGGATGGGGCATGAGAGGGAGGGGTAGAAGGCAAAAGGGAGTAGGTTAAGATGGGCGAGAGGGAGGGGAGGCAGAAGGTAAGATGGGAGAGGAGGGGAGGGAGTAGGTTAAGATGGGGGAGAGGAAAGGGACAAGAGGGAGAGCAAGGCTAGTAACAGAGGATGGGGTGGGGGGGAGGAGTGGCTATGGAGGATCGGTAGCACAAGAAAGAAAAGAAGTATAATGGTTGGTGAAGACATGTTGAGGGAAGGAAATGTGATAGAAAACTTTTGGAGACTGTAAAAAGATATTGTGTTCCAGGAGTGAGAATGACAACAATATCCAGGCAAAATAAATTATCTCACCTACTATGTATCCCTGATTAGTTTATAATTTTATTTATCCCTGTTTAACATGTAATTTTATGTATCCCTCCCTGTTTAACGTGTAAATTAACCCCTCCGCGACGGGATAACTATGGATAGCCATTTTGTCAGTCCGGGGCTAGTCTTACTTTCCCTACTGCCTGGCCGGGCGCTTTTGGCCGATTTTTCCAAAATCGCTCTATTCCACTTACTCTGTACGTCTAAACTACGATACTGAACAACTTAAATTTGGTCTTGTTGGCACCATCAACTCTTCCTCTTTCCAATAAAACCAACCTCAGCTCTCTACAACTCTCCGTTGCCGAGAAATTAAGTGAGGAATGAAGGGTACTTTCTCGTGTGAGCGCGGCTGCGTTCGCTTAGGTGGAGTGGCTCTGACGACAACTGAACGTGGCCCGCGCGGGTGGCAGTCAGTGTTGTAAGTAAGCATGGCGCAACACAGAATCGGACACGCACGAGAAATCTAATCCACATCCATCCATGTTTACAGTCAGTAACACACTGACTGACGATGGTGATTTGTAGGGATGGTGGTGAAGTATAGCCAAGTAAAAAAAAAAACGCCAAATTGGGCTCGCAAATGCCGACATTGGCAATAGCGGTGCTTCATCCCGCCCGGTCACCACATGGCAGGGGTGTAAGACACGACCCGGGCGCTTCCTGGGGCCGTCTATGACCGCGGTCCGGACGTTAAGGGTTAATGTATCCCTGTTTAACGTGCAATATTATGTATACCTGCTTCGCTTGTAATTGTATATATATATATATATATATATATATATATATATATAGTAATTCTATGTATCCCTGCTTAACGTGTATATTTATGTATCCCTATTTAATGTGTTGCTCTCGGCTCACCTCATTAGATGGCTGGCATTGGACAAAAAAGAAGAAAACAAATTTACTTTTTTCATACTCGAGCGTACTGTATTCCCTGTGGCCCTCTCAGTAAGGGTAAGAATTCCCCTACTCAATGGTACAGCCATGTACGGTAAAGCCAAGAAGAGTTCAGACAATCCCTGCAGACCTTATACCATTACAACACCTGTAGCCCCGGAATGAGCATGCTAATACTCTATCTAGGAAGAAGGGAGGGCCTCTGAGTGAGCTTAATAACCAGTACAAATGGCTCATGAGCACCACCGACACCCCTGAATGAGCATAAGAGCCATGAAAACAACACTTGGAGCCCCTTTTTGGCCAGAGAGCGAGCATAATTACCGGCCTAACAACCACATGGAAGGGTCCAGGGAGTGAGAATAATAAGGTGGTAATTATGAGAAGAGGTGCAGGTGGCAGATGGAGTCATTACAAGGGAACGATTAGTAATTAGTGAGCGTAATTAAGGTGTTGATTGACCGGGTAGGTGTGAAGCTGACATCCCAGTCTGCCTCTGGGATGAGATGGAAGGGAGTGAAATGACGAGGAGAGGGATATGACGAGGAGAGGGGGACGGGAAGAAGAGGGAGAAGGAAATGAGAAGGAGAAGGGAAGGAGAGGGAGAAGGGAAGGAGAGGGAGAAGGGAAGGAATAGTAATGTCAATATTGTTGCTTGTATTTTGTCACACAATCACCTGAGGCTTTTACTGGTGTACAATTACTCCAATAAAAGATCACTTTACATACCTTACTTTACTTTCTTTACTAAAAAGGAAACTCTGTTGGGACCTACACACACCCATTGATCAGCAGCCACGTCTGAAGCATTAGAAAAAAAAAACATAGTAGAGAACCAACAAGGAGACATACACGAAGAGACAATCGAATAGACTCCGAGCAGTGGTTCTTAACCCCTGGGTCGCGACCCAAATTTGGGTCGCCAACCCATTTCATTGGGTCGCCAAGGGTTTGTAAAAAATAATCATTATTTTCCCATTAGTAATATCTTATGATTATAATTGTTTATATACTGTAAGTAGAATTCATGATACAATATTATAGGATTCTAAGCAGACCATGATTAAAGAAAGACTCAAAAATAGAACATTTATTTCGATGTTTTTTTCCACAGGAGTAAATCTTTGTCTAATTTTCCATTTTAATTTTATAGGAAGTATATGTTATTTGTTTATTTTCTTACGGATCACTGTTATTCAAATGTGATACATGTATTAATATATACCCCAGCATGTAACTTTGTTTCTGTAACACGTTTTTAGAAGCTTAATCATATATATAAAGATTATTTATATGGGGGCTTGGGTCGCCATGGTTGCTTTGGGCAAGATTTTGGGTCGCTGTCAAAAAAGGTTAAGAACCACTGGTTCATTAAAGGGAATGAAAAGAGCTGCAGTTTCCAAAACCGGGTTACCCCATCATTAACCCATTAGTGCCCAGTCGTAGATCCAGTGTGAACTTTTAAATTAAATTTTGCACAAATTAAGCTAATATTATCAGAATGATGACATAGTAATAATTAAAAAAAAAAAAAATACAGAAGTAGGTGAAAGAGGTACGTGCTTTGAAGTACCCAGGGGCACTATTCCTCCAGCAACAATTGTACTATTACGAAATACATCAGCATTCATTAAAATTATGGAAAACAATAGCAATGAAAGTTTACATTAATTTTAACTAATTTTAATTTTGTTTTTAATCCTTAACCTATGTAAATGGTTATTATAAAAAAAAAGCTACTTGTCTTTGCAATTCTATTTTTTACTTGTAGACATATCTAGACATTTGTAGACTCACGTAAACCTGATCCTTCTAGCCCCTCTTCATCTTCTAAGTCTGCTGCTTGGAAGGCAGGGAAAGTTTGCTGAGCCTGTTTTGTCTCACTGTCCCAACGACTCTTATTCCCTTCGACATATTGTCCAACAGGTCCAAACTAGTGAGGAGGTTGTCAATGCCACTTTAGTGCCGGCCACCAGCTTAGCATCTGCCTTCTTTCGTCTTTTATCTCTCTTCATTCCAACGTGTTTTATTCATTTACTATCAGCAATACTCGACGTTGTCCGGGTGAAGATCCTACATGTGGTTTTGTCAATAAATTTCCTCTAATTAATTTTATGTGAACTTATTAGGAGGGTGGGAGGAGTCCATTATCCGGTGTGGTTGCTGGTCCCCCAGAGAAACCATGCCAGCTTTACAACCACAAAAGTTATCCATGATGCAACTGCAGCAGAAGGTGGCATTGTAACAGTCACGATTTAATAACAAAGCCTGAGTGGCGAATTGAGCTACAGGGGTACTGGGAACAACCCCCACCCCTCATTGGTCATTTATTTATTTTTTTAACTGTCCTTAGAATTAGTATGAAATTTAGGTGTTCAACATTTTGTGGTCTGAATCTATATATCTAAATGAAGAGACTCTGTTTGTCTGTCGGGCTATACAAATTGTCATACATGAGGGGGGAAATTTTCGTTACAAAAAACACCCTACTAATTACTTAATGACACATACTTCACTTCCTTGAGCTTATCGTACGCCTGACAACCCACTCGGTTTGTTTACATTTCACGCTGCCTCTGCTGGGAAGAAAAAATATCGTAATTCACTTCCATGCATAACACGGGCTTATGGTCTAGTTCATTCCTAAACTGGGCATGCAAGCCAGGCTTGCCTGCATCCTTGATGCTTGATACCATAGAGTCTATGTTTTAAGCTGATAATTCAAGAAACACATATCCACCAAAAATAAAATTTGACCGAGGACATTCCCGAGACTACACCTGTCAGAATGGTGTATCATTTGTCAAAATTATTATGTAAACCAGATAAGGTGTGGTATATCGTTATACTGATATTATTGGCATATCTGCATTATACTATGGCAAAGCAATATACAGTTCACAAACGTGTTGATTGATTCTTTTGTGTTCGAGGTTTTGTTCGTTGGCGTTACAATGGAGTGTTAGGGTTGTGGTGGTGATGGACTGTAATATATCTTATATTATTGGAATAACACATTCACTGGACATATGTAAATTATTTTCTGATTTTAAAACCAGTTAATTGTTATATTTATGGTTGTTTGTATATTTATGGTTGTTTGTATATTTTTGACTGCCTTTATATGAATTTGTTATCTCCATAACGTCACATTAACACATTATTGTAGATTAGCTCCTTCTGGTGTGGTATGGATGGTATTGGTAATTCAAGTGAATGTTTAACATAAATTTTAACATCAATATGTGAGTGATATCACGCCTAACCAGCAACTTTCTTAATGGGGCTGGGTTGGGGGTGGGGTGCTGGTGGGGGTAAAGGTGGAGATGGTGTGTGTAGAGGGTGAGGGTTGGAGGGAGGGGTTGTTCGATTCTCTGCATTCCTCTGGCCATGGCTCCAGCCAAGAGGGTGGATACCGACTGGTGCACGCAACTTTACATACAAATTTACCATCTATTGTTAGTGAATTGGAAGGTCTCTGATTCCTCCAAACTATGCCGAGAAACAGATCCCCTATTAGTACCATTGATGGCGTCTGTTTTCTGGCATATTTAGTGAATCTCCCCTTAAGTTGCATAATTTGTCAAAGATTACTCTACTAATATAGTGGATCAGAATAACACAGCATATACATTCCAATATGTGTATAAAACACCTTCAATGTGTTGATGAAAACTAAGTACAAGTAAGTACAATAATAAGTCACATGATCAATATGCATGACGATATTTGTTGTAGTTACTGAGAATATTATAGTACCACCACCACCACCACCACCACCACTTCTCTGGCTGTCCAGTAGTTGTGTGGATGTTGTTACAGCTACACCACCATCACCATCTCTCTCTGTGGTAACACCACCACCATACTGATCTGTAGCAATAACACCAATTATTTATCTGACTACAACACAACATCCTTCAACCTGTACAGTAACTGTGTAGAGCTTTATACTGCTACACCATCACCCAGTCTGTCTGTGACAACATACAACAAGTACCATGTCACAAGTTGGAGTGCAGTGGTGTCGTGTGTGGGTGACAATGCTGTTTTTGCTGCCATCAGCACCTGTGGAAGGAGAAGAGCTGTGTCTGATGCGATCTGTGCTGATCTCCCTCCAACGTGTTCAAGCAGCCTCTACCATGAAACAGGAGAGCCTTGACTTACCCCCTGGAACCAGCCCAGTCCTCTACTGCTCCAACAGGTGCACACTTCTAGACTGGTGTCAGTTATGGTGTGCTTACCCCTCCAACACCCCCACCCACTGCCTCGTGTCCAACATTATTGTCACACCACAAGACCCAAGGACCTTGCCACCAACGCCAACATCACTACTGGGAATTTATATACGTTGAATGCACTCAAAGTAAAAGAAAACCTTGTAGATGGGATTTACAACTATAATATAGATCACTGTTTTATTACATTGTCGAGTAACAGTGACAGATGGTTTACATTAGATTTCGGGAAGCCCAAGTGTTTCCAGCATGTGATAATGCACGCTCAGGACAATAGTTATGCCAATGAACGTTTCAACAACGTACAGGTTCGTGTGTCCAACGTGACAGCCGTGACACCTCCAGAAGACTTCACAGCTTATGACCTGTTTGGTGAGTTCCCTGGGGCGGCCTCCTCATATCAGGTGGTGGAAATAAAGTCTCCCAAGCCCGTGTGTGCCTGGTTCGTCACAGGTCATATGCTCTATAATAACCAGTTTCAGGTTTGTCATATTGAGGTGTTCTGAGCATCAACTACATCTCCCTAGATCTCTTAAGGAGCCAGTGATATAGTCAGCAAGAATAAAGTTTCTGATTCCTCCAAACAATGACACGAATTAATTAATTAATTAACTAATTAATTAATTAATTAATTAATTAACTTTCATATTGAGGAAGTTTATTTCATGAAATAGTCAGAAGGAATTAGTATCCTCCAATTGTCCTAGCGTACAAGATCACTGGCCCTTTAACCTTATACACAGAAGATATATTGTCAAACATTTGAAAGTTTTCTATAATCAACTGAGTTACAAGTTTATCAGTATAAATTACCAATGTATTATTTATTGTTTCCTCATATATTGTTGTATTAATCTGTTTCTATAATCAACTAAGCTACGTGTTTATCAGTAATATATTACCAATATAACACTAATTGTCTATATATATATTGAGGTACTTGTGATGTTTCTTGGAATATCTTCGAGGAATCTCTTATCTTTCTTTTCACTTTATAGAACTTATCACCTTTACAATTCATATACAAATGCTTAGGACATTACAATGTTTAAGGGTATATATACTATTAACCATAATGTTTATATAGACAAATGTATATGTATACATTACCGTTCAAGATGTATGAATAAGAATGGTGTATACAACGAGTGAATTATTTGAGTTTTAATTGCTATAATATATTGAGTTGCTTACCACTTATATATAATTCTTTGGATTTTGTGTCAACCGACAACATTCACGTGTTGTCATATAGAACATGGCAGTGTTGACTTCACTATTGACATATGAATAATATTCCATTCCTATAACTTGTTTGTCTTCACCAAAATCAGGTTAACTCAATGGACTGTAATGTTTTTCACACACCATTATATAGGAACTGTTAGAATATTCTCTTGATGTAATGTGATTCCATTTACGTTGAAGACATTAACTAAGATTTACCTGGAATCAATTTGTTGTATTGTGGAATACATTTGTTGTGTTCTAGAATAGATTTGCTGTGTTGTTTTTGTGTACCATTATAACAAGTCAATCTGTGTCTTTTATCATTTATACAAACTTTCACAATGGACACACGAAGCCAACAAGTTTATGTAAAGTTGTTTTAAGATATTTACGTGAACAAATAACAGTCATGTATTAATGCACTATTATATAGTTGTTATGTATTTAAATAATATATACCTCTAAATATAACATCATCCAATAACTATATTATAACCTCCTTATCTAATATACTGTATTATATTAAATATTTCATATTTTCTTTAAACTTAACCAAGCCAAGCAAACCAACCTAATGTAACCTCACTTAATAAATAAAATCTTATCCACGACCTCTTATATTTACCATAACCTTATCTAACATAACATAACCAAACCTAATGTAACCCAAATTCATAATTATAATTTCTTTGTTTAGGATTTCTTGTATTCATTATGTTATAGATAAGTCAACCTTATACTCAAGTCAACCTTACCAAAATATGAGTTATATGACCCTGTTGTCTAAGACTTCTGGTATTTATTGTAGCATATAATGTAACTATATGTGTGTTATATACCCTCTGTCTATGACTGTAATAAATATGTACAGTTGGCAAAATATGAATTGCGACAAATCTTGATGGTACGTTAATTCTTAATACAAAAGGAAATTTTATTTTTTTACAGTCTTACGTATTTATGATCCCTACAAACAACTATAGACATTTATAATTATTATAATTGACGTTATATCAAAAGTTGTAACAATTCATATTCTGACTATTGTACACAAGAAATTACATGTGGGAATTGACCAAAATAAAAAAACACTCCGTTTGTCGGTGTGTGTGTGTGTGTGTGTGTGTGTGTGTTTAGCCGCTAAGCACACATAAAAATAATTAGAGGAAATTTATTGACAAAACCACATGTAGGGTCTTCACACGGAGAACGTCGGGTATCGCTATGAGTCTAAAATAACTAATGGACATCAAAATGGTGAAAATTACCAATTTACAAAGTTTTACGAAACAAAACCAAGAAAAAAATATAAGGAAAAGTGGGAGAGCTGAAGAACTGAAAGAGAGTGGCTGGGGCCGAAGGGGCATCAAAATCCTTAAAGTATTACCCACAGCAGTACAGACAATACCCATTATGGGCCTACGGGGTCGAAAAAGTGGAAATTACTAATATCCAAGGTTTTAATAAATCCGTTATTTAATAAGCATCAAATGGTGGATATTAATAATATCCTTCTCCAGGCTCAAGTATGAGCATGAGGTACAGGTACTAGACAGAGGGACATAGGCTTCATCAAGCAAGTTACCATGGCCCAGGGCAACTGCTACCTACCCACACACATACGTCACGACTTCCGAACTTTTACCCAGCCACAGAGGGAGGGAATTGAGGATAATTCACAAATACTGCAGCTGCTATGGTACCAGAGTGGGTGTTTTACTACGTTATGTCGCCTTATAGATATTATCTGAAGTAATTTGTTTCCTGGCATTGTTGGAAGGACTCATTTGTCCCTAGGTGGGTGTCTCTATGGAATGGCTTTGGTGAAGCTGTCTTTGATGGTGTACGACTGGCTGGCTTCAAGAGTAGAGCTAATATGTTTTATTGACCTAACGGTTAATCTTTATTTCTCTAAGCTGTCGTGTTTTCTTTAGGTAATGGGGCTGGGGTCCTCAGATTGATAGAATGCTTGCATTCTATCCTAGCTTTGTGTCTCTGGTTTATTTTAATAATATTAATAATAATAATATAACCCCTTACCCTTATACCCATGAGTAAAAACTAAGTTCTTTAGGTTTCTTTTCTTTTTTCTTTTTTGAGCAAAGCTTGATTCATAAATCATAGTAAATTCCACACAGTATTTCCACTGCGAAAGGCGACAATCATTGCTGACACTGTTTTTGTGGTAAGTTTCATCTATCAGAGTGGGTGTCAGCAGAAGCAATTTTCTTATGAGTGATGGTTTATGAGTCAAACCTAGAGAAAACACGCACCGGCAGACAAAAACCTTTGGCCAACTAACCATCGCGTGCACTAGTAATTCACAGATGATGGATTTATTATCAGTCGAGGTATAGATATAACGGAACACTTCCATTTCTTCAATGTTCAATCATCCAATAGTAATGTCAATATTATTACTTACATTGTGTCACGCAATCACCTGAGGCTTTTACTGGAGGTCTACAATAATTCCATTTGAAGATCACTTCACATACCTTACTTTGCTTTCTTGACTAAAATGGAAACTCCTCCACAATGATGTTAAGGAATACTTTTTATATAAAGATTAAAGATATAAATATATATACATATATATATATATATATATATATATATATATATATATATATATATATATATATATATATATATATATATATATATATATATATATATATATATATATATATATATATATATATTCACTCGCATAAACATTTACATACATAGGCTATACAGAGACATACCAAAGTAAAAAAGAAGATAGATATAGAAAACTGGTGTCAACAAGGAATAACTATAATGAGAGGCCACAATAAGAATTGAATTAAAAGAAAAGGAGATAAAGATGTACAGAAGTATATCTTTCCAAATAGAGTATTTGATCAATGGAACGTATTACCAGAAAAAGTAGTGTGCCAAAAACATACATAATAATATGTTAATTGGGTTATAAAAAACGGGACATTACGAGCTTGATTCAATCTTGTATTATTTATTAACCTTTTTTGTTCCAGTATTTTGTTCATTACACTCATCTGGAACTGGAAGCATCAACACGTGGTTATTGGATGTTCCAGGATTGTTTCCATATACTGGACCATATTCAAGAACATTCATGGTGTATACGATGGCGTGGTACCGGTACGATAGCTCTGTTGTTTTGTTTGTCTATGGAGCTGTAGTACCAGTGGTCCTATACCATCGTAAACACCATAGAAATGTTCTTGCATACAGCCCACTATCTTGTTCTTGGGTTTGTTTACTAATAATGTAATCAGTGATGCCAGAAATGCTTTACCAAAATTCCCTAAAAAAAAATGGAGAAATTTCCCTCCACTTGGCAACACTGTTGAATTATGTTAAATTAAATGTGGAGTGCCTGCTGCTACTTTACTCAGCTGATCCAAGTGACGTCACCACCATGTAACCCTCCACCATGATTGCTGGATTGATTGATATTAGGCGCCGCAACAGCGAGGTAATATAGCGCCAGAAAAAAAGTGATAAAGTTCAAGTTAGAGGTCCCGCAGAGAGCTGCTTATGGGCAGCATAATATGCGGGGGTTGTGTGGGGGATTTAGGGATCCAGGGTAGGATTAGGAAGGGGGTTAAGATGCGGGTGGACTGTGTCAGGGACTGTGGGTTTAGGATTAGGATTGCGGAGGTAATGATTGGTGATCCTATTTCTAAACATGATTCCACTTTTGGATAATGCGGGGAAAGAAGGAGTGCCTAAATATATCAGTGTTTGTCTGGTATGTATGGTATTTTAAGTTGGGTCTGCTTCTAGTGGATCGTATACTTGTAGGGTGTAGAGAGGTGTGACAGCAGGCAGTAAGGAAATAGAAGCCCTCCACCATGACAAATTGACCATGTTGACTGGCATATTTTAGAAATTATAGGAAATGTAGTCTGATAATTGGAGGTTAACGAGTCCTTCAAATATTGCCACGAAACACTACCTGCGTTATGTGGAAGGAGCTTGTTAATTTCGTGGCCTGGTCAGAAGGAATCAGAAGACTTCAATGTTCATACACGATCACAGGCTCCTTAACATATAATATCAACCCAGGGATAAAATAATACTGTACATTTACATAACTTTTATTGCTTTACAAGATTCAATAACATTTACCTCTCCTAATATCTCAACTATTAGTTTCTTTTCTGTATATCTTGTAAAGGCATTAAATTATAATTTTATTTAAAATATAAAGTATCACTGTAATACAATGAAATCATAATGAAACCAATTTTCGTGTTAACAATACAGTAATACAATATAATCCGTGGTATTAACTATGGCTTGGCACCGGTACGATGGCTCTATTATTTTACTATGGAGCCATCGTACCAGTACCATACCATCGTATGTACCACGAGTGTTCTTGAATATTGCCCTGTGTTGTAGGAAAGTGAACAACTAAACTATGTGTCCATTCTTTGCTCATTGGTCCGTATGCAAAAACATGATGTAGTACTGGTACCATGGTTCCATAGACAAACAACAAAGTCATCGTACCAATACCACGCCATCGTATACACCATCAATGTTCTTGAATATGGTTCATTGTTCTAATCTGGTCTCTTCATTCTTCACAGGGCAAGAAGTCAATCAATTCGAGGTTATTGATTGATTTAAGGGGTTATAATAGCACATTGTTTTGGGTGGTAAATCTGGAGCAAATTATTCCTCCAATCTATTCCAGGCAACAGGACACCATTATATTTCTTTATTTGGGTCTATTTCCTGGCATACTTTGGAGGAATCAAGGCACTCCAATTTATCAAAAGTATACCATCTCTTTAAACAATATTGCAAAATAAACCACCTTTCCAATTTGTTTTTCTCTTTACCATTATCCCTTCTTTTATTTTCTTTTTCTTTCTGTTCATCCATCCTCATACACATACAACATGCCTTCTGGTAAGCATATGTTGCTTTGGACCATTTGTTCTCCTGTAGTAACCTGTCAGCATATTCTTGGGCTTCCCTGAGACATGCAGGAGAGAAAGTTAACATTCTGTGTTTGGTACTAAAAGTATTTCATTTTACAAAGGTCAAATATTCACTTTTCTTTTGTAATTGCTATGGTGAAGTTCTTGTCTTCGAGTGACAATGATCAAACTTGTTTAAGGACCCTGTGATCGTGTATGAAAATTGAAAGCTTTTGATTCCTCCTGACCATGCCACGAAACACATTTCTTCCATATAGGTAGTGTTTCTTGGCAATATTTGAAAGACTCAAATACCTCCAATTTTCTAACTACATCACATGGTCTCTTAAGCTAATGAATAACACCAGTTGCTTCTTTTTTAGATATTTTCACATACTGACTGTAGTGAAAAAAGTTAATATAACTAGTTTTTACAACAATAAATCAGAACCAATATCCAGTATGGTAGGAGAGGGGGTTTCCTTTACTTACAACTACTGCCACCGTTAATGTATGGGTTATTTATCATTGAGGGTCGATTTTACAGTGGTTGGTACTGTATTGGTTTGTCAGCATGCTAACAATTTTTTTTTAGCCATTTAAATGATATATGGGTGAATTATGTAATGAATTTAGTGAGTAAACTATAGAACGATCATCATTATCTAACTGTTAGATAGATTTTGTAAATGTGGATACTCAGCTTTTGGAAAATAATGAAGCCTTCCAAATGTAGTTGGGTAGGAAGCTAACAAACCAATACAACTGTGGAATCAATCCTGAATATCCCAATACTATACTACTATCAATGATTAATCCAATACAAATAATTAAATGTATGTGTTATATATCAAAGAATAATCCAATACTAGTAATGATTTGAACTTTACAATCATAATCTCCCAATACAATACAGTGTGTGTGTGTGTGTGTGGGCCAGGGGGGGGGGGGGGGGGGAGTTCTACGTTTAGGCATTTGTGTTTGGGAGGGTGTGCGACGTGACGGGAAGCGGATGGCGACGGCTGGCCATTCTTTGATCATTTGTCTTGTGATTGGTGCAGCCAGCACCTCCAGTCCCTCTTGTGAAGTCCTTGTTACAGTAATTACATTTAAAAAAAGGCGAATTCACTCCCGCCATGGTTATGCTCTCAGTTTGTTTACGTATGTAGTTGTTGAAGAGCCCGAAGAGCTTGGCGGGGGGGGGGGGGGGATAATGGACCAATGAGGGACGCTCTTACTGGAGGTGACCAATCACAAGACAAATTATCAAAGATTGGCCAGCTGTCCCCATCCGCTTCCGACGTGACGGGACTACACCCAGCGTGGAGATGAAGGCCAGCTGGTATAATATGTATATATGTATGTATCATTAAATGCAATAATATTAATTACTGACCTAAACTTTGCACTCATGATACAACACCACATGAGTTCCCAGTAACAGAGATGGTGGAACTGGCACCATTCATCCTGAATGTAGTGAGACTTCTTGTATTTCTCAATGGCCAGCTCAAAGTTTCCCTTCACGTATTCGAGGCGGCCTGCAAAGAACAGGAACCAGGCACCATTGGAATACAGCTGTATATAGGCAAGGAGAGACCCAATTCAAACCTTACTCTAACCATCAATTTTTGTTATACCGTATACTGTAATTATATATATTTTTTGGTTCCCAACTCTGGACATGCACACACACACACTTATATACCTATACAGGTTCTGTACTATATATCCTAAATACTGTGGCTGTTATGGTACCAGCAAGGATGTTTTATGATATTCAGTGGTTTTAAAGTTATTTTCTGATATTCCATTTAAAGAATAAACATTGTCAGCCCCTCACCTGAGAGCATATAATCTCCTGACCTTCAGTTTATGAGTCCAGTACAGCTAACTAGGAGCCAAGAATATATTTAACCATTTTACTATTAATTAACTAATCATTATCATTAATAAACTAATCATTATCATTAATAAACTAATCATTATCATTAATAAACTAATCATTATCATTAATAAACTAATCATTATCATTAATAAACTAATCATTATCATTAATAAACTAATCATTATCATTAATAAACTAATCATTATCATTAATAAACTAATCATTATCATTAATAAACTAATCATTATCATTAATAAAATAATTATTATCATTAATAAAATTATCATTATTATTAATAAAATTATCATTATTATTAATAAAATTATCATTATTGTTAATAAAATTAATTATCATTATTATTAATAAAATTGATTATCATTATTATTAATAAAATTGATTATCATTATTATTAATAAAATTATCATTATTATTAATAATGCAGATGATGGGCACTGCATTGACATTAACTACCTAGACTGTGAAAAGGTCTTCGATAGAGTTCCCCATCATAGATTGAGAACCAAACTTGAGGCAATGGGTATAGGAGGGAACACCCTTCAGTGGATAATGAACTTCCTCACAGACAGGTTCCACAGGGTCAACATAAGGAACTCTTCCTCGGACAACCTACCGATATACAGCGGAGTGCCCCAGGGATCAGTACTGGGACCAGTGCTTTTCCTTATATTTAAAAATGATCTTGTAGCAGACCTCGAATATTCAGCCAGCTTATTCGCAGACGACGCCAAAGTTTATAAGATCATCAAGACGGAAGGGGACATAGAAGCACTGCAAAGGGACATGAGAAGACTGGATGAGTGGAGTAGAAAATGGCTCCTAAACTTCAACGCTGGCAAGTGTAAAACAATGCACGTGGGACGCAACAACCTCCAAGCAGACTATCACCTAAATGGAACACCACTGCAAAAGACAACTGAGGAGAAAGACCTGGCTTTGGCTGGCTATCTTAGTTTCGTGTGACCTCAAGCCTTCACAGCATGTGGCTAAGTTTGCTGAAAAGGCAAATAGCCGGTTAGGTATAATCAAAAGAAACTTTATACGAGGTCGAGAGATCCTGGTACCTCTCTACTTGTTACTGGTACAGTTGGACACAGGAATTGTGCTACAGCCCAGGTGAAATATACTTGCCCCATTTGAGTAACCTGTGTATATTATCAGCGGTGGCTGGGGCGGCAGCGGAGGCAGCGGCGGCGGCGGCGGCGGCGGCGGCGGCGGTGGTGGCGGCGGCGGCGGCGACGACGACGACGACGACGATAATAATTAATAAACAAAAAAATAAATTAAAAAAAAATAATAATAATTATTAAAAAAAATAAAAAACAAAATGTATTAATAAAAAGAATAGTTTCTAAGAGGCGGCGGCGGCGGCGGCGGCGGCGATGGCGGTGGCGGCGGCGGCGACGATAGCAGCGGCGACGATGGAGGCGGCGACGATGGCGGCGGCGGCGAAGATGGCGGGGGCGACGGCGGCGGCGGCAGGGGTGGCGGCAGCGGCGGCGGCAACGACGACGACGACGACGATGATAATAATTAATAAACAAATAAGAATATTCAAATAAAAAAAAAAAAAAATAATTGTTAGAAAAAAATAAAAAACAAAAATTATTAATAAAACAAAATAGTTTCTTAGCGGCGGCGGCGGCGGCGGCGACGATGGTTGCGGTGGCGGCGGCGGCGGCGGGGGCGGTGGGGGCGGCCGTGGTGGGGGCGACAATAATAATTAATAAAAAATAAAAAATAATAATATTATAATTATTTAAAAAAAAAAAAAAAAAAAATTATTAATTAAAAAAAAAAAAGTTAATTAATGGCAGCGGGGGCGGGCGTGGCGGTAGCGGCGGCAGTGGCGGCGGCGGCGGCGACGACGATATTAATTAATAAAGAAAAGATAATAATAATAATTATTATTATGAAATCACGCCTTAGCATCTGGGAAGGTGGGGGGAGCGGCGTTGTGGGCGGTATTGGGGGCGGGGCGGGGGGGGGGGTTGTAGTGGGGAAGGGGAGGAACACCTACGATACCAAACAACAGCAGAAACAACAACAACAACAAAAACAGGGTGTTGGGGTTGGGGGGACAGCAGTGACTTAGAGAAGAGTATTGAAAGGTCCTGTGAAGCCTCCATGTAAATAAATAGATAGATAGATAGATAGATAGATAGATAATTCACCCATAAGGCATTTAATAATAATAATAATTATCACTGTATAGATTACTCACCAAACTCATTAAATAATTCACCCATAAGGCATTTACACGACAAACATTCTTTCGTTTGCGAGCTTACAAACCAAAACAAACCACTGTGGAATCGACCCTTAATCACTACACTATAACTTAGTAAAAATAAATTTATGCTCAAGCACCAAGCACGACCTTCTTTCAACCTCCCGCCTCTCACTGTACGGCGGCCATCATGAATAGTGTTGCCAGATCTATTTGGCATTGTTGATTTAACTTTACCTTTACAATTTCACTTTGTTTGCCTAAAAATATTTCCATGCATCTGGCAACACTGTACGGCGGCCATCATGAATAGTGTTGCCAGATCTATTTGGCATCGTTTCTCTAAATATACATTTACAATTTCACTTGTTTACCTCAATATTTACCTAAAATCATCTGGCAACACTGTACGGCAGCCATCATGATTAGTGATGCCAGATCTATTTGGCATCGTTGATTTAACTTTACCTCTACAATTTCACTTATAATAATAATTATAATAATAATTATAATAATAATAACAAGGCTTGCAACTTGTAGAAATTTCCCTGTTTACTCTTGAACGAACTGTATATCATTTTTGTCCCTGTGTGGATTTCGAAATTCCCTAAAACAAACATTTCCCTGCACCTGGCTGGCAACACTGTACGGCCGCCATCATGAATAGTGTTGCCAGATCTATTTGGCATCGTTACCCTAACTTTACATTTACAATTTCACTTATTTATCTCAATAATACCTAAAACGATTTCTATGCATCTGGCAAGACTGATAAACAATATAATTTAAGCCGTCATCTGGTGGTCCAAGCAGAGGATTGGGGTACCTAGACCTTTGCAGACGATAGCTTAGTTTACAAACCAATTAATTAAATATAGGAATGACTGCCTTCGACTACAGGACGATCTAACTGGACTTGAAAACTGGGAAGTCAAGTGGCAGATGACATTTAGACCAGACAAATGCCATCACATCCGTTTTACCCGTGCTCATAATCCCATTCCACATACATACCAGCTACACAACACCAACCTCAACACAGTTCCTTCCCACAAATAATTGGGTATCCACATTTCAGCGGACATGAGGTGGAACACACACATCATGGCCAAGGCTTGTTTATTGTTTATAACACTTTCGTTGGGCCACACTTAGAGTACTGCGACACCGTCTGGGATCCACACACTAACAATAGTATCAATAAATTAGAGTCTGCACAAAGCAAAACTGCAAGATGGGCCAGTCGTGATTACAAACACACTACATCAATCACTTTGCTTAAACAAGACACAAAAATAGATCAATTGGTAACTCGAAGATACAGTAGATACACAGACAACAGATGATATACAAAATCACAAACAAGTTAGCTGACATAGACAAAGACACATATCTAGAGGCAACCACAACTTCAAATATCATACATACCACTCATTCTTTCCCTGCAGCATCCAAGAGTGGAATCATCTCCCATCTTACGTCGTTAATAGCCCCACTCTTGAAACGGTTAGAAATAGGATCACCAAACATTACCTCCCCAATCCTAATCATCGATCCGCAATCCCTGACCCAATCCACCCTTCTCCTAACCCCCTTCCTAATCCTCCTCTAGATCCCTAAATTCCCCCGCACAACCCCCGCATATTATTCTGGCCATGAGTGGCTCTCTGAGGGACTCATGCATATAATTCTGGCCATGAGCGGCTCTCTGAGGGACTCATGCATATTATTCTGGCCATGAGCGGCTCTCTGAGGGACTCATGCATATTATTTTGGCCATGAGCGGCTCTCTGAGGGACTCATGCATATTATTTTGACCATGAGCGGCTCTCTGAGGGACTCATGCATATTATTCTGGCCATGAGTGGCTCTCTGAGGGACTCATGCATATTATTCTGGCCATGAGCGGCTCTCTGAGGGACCCACAATTTGAACTTGAACTTGAATTTGAACATGGGTAGGTGAATCCATCATCAAGTGTTATTAATTTATCTCTAGTTGGAGCATGAATATAATAACATTTTCTTTTATGAACAGGTTAAAAAGAAAATTAATACTGAAGCAATTTTCAGGCGTTACTATTGTAGGTTGATATACTGTAGTCTGTAGATGAGTGGAGGGACTGTTTGTATATACAGTATGTGTAGATAATTGAGAATGGTTGTGTAGATGTAGATGAGTGGAGGGAGTGTTTGTATATACAGTATGTGTAGATAATAGAGAATGGTTGTGTAGATATAGATGAGTGGAGGGAGTGTTTGTATATACAATATGTGTAGATAATTGAGAATGGTTGTGTAGATGTAGATGAGTGGAGGGAGTGTTTGTATATACATTATGTGTAGATAATTGAGAATGGTTGTGTAGATATAGATGAGTGGAGGGAGTGTTTGTATATACAGTATTTTGTAAAGGAGTGTTTGACTGTCTTCCAAAACAACATGAAATGAACAGCTCTCTATATTATAATTTGTTTTCCACAGCAGATACTAAATTTACCTAACAAGTATTTTAGCATTACCACCGATTGGCTGAAAATAGACAAATTTGTGTCACTTTTTCATCCATCAAAACATCCATAAATTCATTCATTAATTCATCCATCAATTCAGCCGTAAATTCATCCATCAGTCTAACCGTCAATTCATCTGTCAATCTCTGTGTGTATGTATGTGTGTAAATATATCTAAACTATGCTAAGAAACAGGCCCAATATAATAATATACTCAAGAGAGATGTTATCAATCAATGTATGTATGTCAGGGAATAGTTTGGAAAATCCTTTGCTCCAAATTCATCAACACGATATTTAATTACGCAAATTACCCTGAATTTATGCAGATCACCCAACCTAAAGGTCATTAAGGCAATTAACCACAAAGGGTATTAACTTTTTATGAGGTGAGGAGGGAGGGGCAATGGAACTGGGACTGGGGTTAGGGCTGAGACTGGGGCTGGGGTTGGGACTAGGACTGGGACTAGGGCTGTGACTGGGGCTGTCACCCGTAGTTTTAAAACATTTGAGGGCCCTTACTGGAGCTCTATGAACCCTCCAAATAATCCAGGCCACAAAACGCTTCAGTGTTTCGAACAGGGAATGTGTTGCCTGCAGTAGTTTGGAGGGTTCATAGAGCTCCAGTAAGGGCCCTCAATTTTTTTAAAACTATGGGTGTGTGACTGGAGCTGGGGCAACTGTTTTACTTTCCATTGAATACTAAAACCAAGATACAGGATGAAAAGTGAATCCGGGACCAAATTGAAGGTGTCATAACTATTGTATGGGTAGATGGAGGGGAGTGTATAGACTAAAATTAACACCCTCTTACATAAACCTCTAGAGACAAAACCACTAAGACAAAAACCTCCATGACAAACTCCCAACACAAACCCCTTGAGACAAAATCCCTTGAGACAAAACCACTGCGACAAAGCTTTTGAGAAAAAACCCACTGCGACAAACCCCGTTAGACAAATCCCCCGCGATAAGACCCTTGCAACAAAACCACTACAACAATCACCCTACGACAAAGCTTTGCACAGTGGCAATATCGTAATCAATGAGGTTAGAGGTTTTGCTGCTGTGCGAGTAGCTAAACGCCAGTATTGGGAAAAGCAAGAACCTCGGTGACCTACCCCTCCCCAGGAAGGGTAGGTAAGCCTTACCCCGCCTCCAAGTGGTGACCTCGGGGGTACACCTCCTTTTTTTACCTGTGTTTTACTTACTTAGGAGGTGGAGCTAAAGGGGGAAGCGGTGTGGGGGTGAGATTTAGCTTCCCCACATTTAGGTTTTAAGGTTTTTATTGTAATATGGTGTTTTAGATTTTTAATTGCATATAGTGAATATTTTAATTTTGTGTGTACATTTTGTGATTGATTTCTTTTTAATTTTTGACCGTGTGTTTTTGGTTTTTGACAATGCTGGCGACCCGTGTCCCTCTGGGAATGAGCACTGCATTGGCCTTGCCAGCCATCAGTGGCCCCCCGATGGGGGAGTGGACCACTATGGCTACTGGCGGGGGGGAGTCTCCGGGCTGCCCTGTAGGGGGAGTGGGTGAAAGGGACTGTATGAGAGTTGTGACAATAAATGTGAATGGAATGACAGATATGATTAAGAGAAGAGAGGTTGTGGAATGTTTTAGGAAGGGAAGAGTGGATGTTATGGGAGTGACGGAGACACATATGAAAGGATGTGGAATGGCTGAGTGTGGGGAGGGAAGGGAGAGTGGAATGTGGGAAGGAATGGAGGGAGGGGTAGTGTGGACGGGTATGAATGAAAATACTAAAGGAAGAGGGAAGGAAGGGTGTGCGTTGTTGGTGTCTCCGTGGGTGTGGAAGGGAGTGGATGGACATGGGTGGAAGGGATCAAGGATTGTGTGGATGACAGGAAAGATTGGAATGGTAAGGTATGCATGGGTGTGTGCTTATGCACCCGTGAATGAAAGGAGTAAGACTGGGAGAGAGAAGATGAGAATGTTTTGGGAGGAATTGAATACATGTCTGAGAGGGATTGATGATGGAAGGAGAGTGGTAATGATGGGTGATATGAATGGAAAGGTGGGAGGTGAAGAAGTGGGGAATGTTTTAGGTAAATGGGGTGTAGAAGGAATAAATGAGAATGGTGAGTATCTGGTGGATGTCTGTGCTGAGAGGGGGTTGTTCTTAGCCAACACCTTCTTTCAGCACAGGATGATCCACCGGTACACATGGCAAAGAAGGGATGAGAGAGGAGAACAAAAGAGTCCGATTGATTATGTGGCAGTAGATGAAAGGTTGAGGAAGGATGTATGTGATGCGAAAGTGGTGAGAGGAATGGTCCATTGCTCCGACCATTATGCGGTGTTGGTGAGGATGAAGGTTAGAGTGAAGTGGGAGTATAGTAAGAGGGGTGAAGGGGTGAGGAATAGGAGGGAGGTGGCTAGCGGGAAATTGGATGTAGCAGAGTATAGGGAGGAATATAAGAGGAGGGTGAGTGAGGTGCTGGGGGATGCAAGGATGGGGATACGAGAGGGAATGGGAGTGAATGATGTGTATGAATTGTTTAAGTTGATTGTAGTGAGGACAGCAGTAGAGGTAGTAGGGTATAAGTCACAGAAGAGTGGTAAGAAAGGGAGTGCTTGGTGGTCAGAAGAAGTGAAAGATGCAATAGAGAAGAAAAGGAAGGCATACAAGAGAACTTTACAGAGGAATGTATCGGAAGAAGTGAGAGAGAGATGGAAGAGAGAATATAATGTATGTAAGAGACAAGTGAAAAGGATAGTGAGTGAGAGTAAAAGGAGAGTGGATGAGGAGTTTGGAAGGAAACTGGATGAAAAGTTTAAAGAGAACAAGAAACTATTTTGGAAGGAGGTTAAAAGAGAAAGAGGATAAGGAAAATCTGGTAGTGTGAGAATGAAGAGAGAGGATGGAGTTGCTGTGAATAGAAGTGAGGAAGTGAAAGAAGTGTGGAAGAGGCATTTTGATCGTTTGATGAATGAGGGGACGGGAGGGGAGGCAGTGGTGACATGCATGGGGCTGGAGGCAGGTAGTAGACGACAGGATGCTCAGGGAGAACTAGGAAGGGAAGAGATTAGGAAAGCAATAGGCAAGTTGAAGATGGGAAAGGCACCGGGGGTGGATGGGATAACGGCTAAAATGTTAAAGTATGGGGGGGGGGGGTAGTGGTGGAGTGGATGATGCTTATATGTACAGCTCCGGACTGATCAATGGTCCACACTTCTTCCACCCTTGCCTTGGTGTGGGCCTCAACGGATATGGTATCACTGACAGGTGGATGGGGGAGGGGAGAAATGTGGGAGGAGTTATATAGGGGGGGTATCGTTACCAATGTTGAGCCATCCAGAAATTTGAATCCCGAACCACTTGTGATCATGGATGTGAACCACTCACTTGAAGGTGGTAGGAGAGGAGGGGCTGGGTTGGGGAGAGAGGGGTAAAGCTTCACCAGTGATCGAGATGGAGAGAATTATTGGATCAAGTAGCTAAATGTTTTCTTCTGTAATCTAAATCCAACTCTGATGCTGCATTCCATGGGATATTCTTTATTATTTGAAACGAATCCAGATTTTACGTAATATAATTAACACGACACCAGTTTTTGATGACTAATATATCAAGCGATGCACCACCTACCCAGTGTTAAGTTACATTTCAAGTAAATCCTTTATTTTTATCCTGTATCATTCATGACATTTTCTAAGAAACGTTTATTGTGTAACTGGTTACCAAAGGATAATAGTTATAGTGTAAAATGTTAATTACCCAATTACTACTCCATCTGTTCTTCCTCACCCCGTCCTCCCTTATTCAATTCACTGTTTCCTCTCCCTCCATCCCACCATTCCTTTACTCTCCATCTTACCACCACCACCATCATTCTGTGTGTTGCTGCATAATCTGTTAATGCGCAAACACGACCAGAATAGAAATAATAGTGATATCTGGTATGCAAATACAATCCGTTATATATGACGAATATATTTATTACCTTTATTTATTTATCTGAGGTCAACATCTAGGCCAGCCATTCAGACGCCCAGTGTTAGTGAACCAATCACAACATTTAGAAGATATTGTGTCACAACTATTGTTATTACTAATTAAAATAGGGAAAAATTGAAATCAGACATTTATTGGTTATTGTTTATATGACTTTGTCAATTTGTGAAATCTCCACAAGTCCTCGTCACGAAGCATTCAAACCCATAATCCAACTGGGTCTGTAGGCACCACACTGTAATTATAATAACTGTTAACTTATTATAACCTGAAGTTTATACTTCAACCTCACGTTTGCATTAAGCATGTGTAATGTTTGTTTTGTTTTCTTATTATTATTATAAGCACCTATATATGTATTGCTTTAGACCCTTAGCCACAATGATATACAGTGTATACACTATTATACACTTCTATGAAGATATTAAGGCTTGAAATACTGTAGATTACATATTTCATTTCATTACTCATCAATTTGTTGCTAGTATCGTGTTCAACCACCCTCCTTCTCAATGACAGCCTGCAGTCGCTCGGGCATTGAGGCACCATGCCTCCTCACTGTATAATATATATGGTTTTCCCCGAAAAATCTCCCACTGTTTTCTGGTGTGACGTAGCAAATCTGCTGTGGTTCTCTGTTGTTCTGGCTCCCACGTGTTAACGATAGAACCTCATACATTTTCTATAGGGTTCATATCGCAGTCTTAAATAGACAAATCTATCACCTGCAAATAATCATGAGCAGTAAACCATTTTTGAACTTTCCTCGTCATATGGATAGTTCATCGGTCGTGTATAGGACAGATAAGGGTGAGTAGTTGAAAAGAAATGAAAATCATTTAGAATATGTGCTTCATTATATTGCATTTGATCGATCTATTAAACAAAGACACTGTCTGTTGTTCACCTCCGTAGAGAGATACTGATTATAATTATTATCCTTTGGATATTAAGCAACAAATAACGGAGCCGAGACAATTAATTTTCTGTCTTCAGCTTTAACTGTATTCTTTTCACCCCTCATGCTGGTAGTCCCCCTTTTTATCACCTTTTCTCGCCGTAAAATAAACTTAATACCTATATCTTTCAAGTAACTGGCAACCTCACACAACCTCCTCTCCCCTGTCTTTTCTCTCTCTCTCTCTCTCTCTCTCTCTCTCTCTCTCTCTCTCTCTCTCTCTCTCTCTCTCTCTCATCCTTCCTTGCCTTCTGAAAAATTCTTTATCTTTTCTTTCTCATATTTTTAACCCTCTCATACGTTCTTTCAAAGTTTAATGACATAGGCCTTTTTCCCTTATCACCCATAGTCCTTCAAATTTATGTAAGCGAAAGGATATGATAATAGTTATGTAGAACAAAGGTGTTGGCAGATACGCACAGCATTTCGCCTTCTTAAATCAGAAGGAATATTGGTTTCATGTTTTACCATTTGCCAGTATGTTGATAGTCTGAATTATGGCCATTTGTTATCAAAATATATATGTAGATATATAAACTTACTTTTACTTACATCCAGCATTACTGTGCAGAACATGTGACACAATATGGACCACAAGGACAGTAATGGTAGTCAACGTAATTCTCATGTATCTCTCTATATGCTACTGAAAACAATGTTTTATGCTCAACTACAGAATTATGTTCTCAGAATGATATTGATAACCAAATATAATGAAAACAATATAAACAAATTAACATTTATTGCGCAACAAAGGATGCTACTGTTTCAATGGAGTAACCAGCCCACACTATATATGACGGTGTGCAATCTTTCAACATGTTTTCCATACGGTGTTGGCTACATAGGACAAGCTACTCCCACAGGGTTTCAAATTACATAAGCTTACAATATTCATGCATACTACAATACCAGCTATGTCTTAACACGGTCGACTTGGATGTCATATCGTAGAGTTTAAGGAAATATCAGGGATGACGACGGTGATAATTATCGCAAGCCAGTGAGATGAAAAGATGAATTTTCTCTACTTGAAGATAGTACTAATGAATAGTAATAATTCTAGACCCAGCTTATTGATAATAATTTTATACATATGCACGTCAGCGTTATTGCGTTCCAGAACATTTCGGTAGGTTATGAGTTGAATTGATAAATGGGTATTCTCTTGATCCTGGGTAGAGATATCCTTATCGTCTATATTACAAGATAAATATGATTTCGTAAAGATAATCTATCCACATAGAGTAAATCTTGGTGTGACGAAAGGTAATTTTGTTAAGGGAACTAATTTCTAACCACAGTAGGCTATACATTTAAGGGAACACTATATCTTCTTGTAAAATTGAAGTTCCATGAATACTCCAGACTATGCCAGAAAGCAGACGACCTTGGTGTTTCTTATGAGGGATCAGTTTCGTGGCAAAGTTTGGAGGATGCATAGAGCTCCAATTTAGCAGACAGCATCCTCTTAACTTCCCATCTCTTGCCACCACTTCCCGAAACTCAAACATGGATTAATGAGGTAAGAATAAAACCATAATGACTACTACACCATAAATACATAAGATATTTATACATCAACGAGAAACGACAGTGGTTTAGTTGTCTTTTATATGGATGACAATAAACATTGTTACTCAGGACAGACCAACAGTTCCATATTGTGTCAACTGTTGAAATGAATGAATCTGAAAGTACCGAATCACATAGTTCCTCTCCGTCAACTGAGACGGTGGCGTACTGACATGAGTATTATTTGTCAAATCTGTGAACTGAATAGTTTTAACTGTAGCGAAGAAAACACAAAATAAAGTAGTTAGAAGATAAACTTGTGTCACGTGACACTATACGCAGCGGTTAGGTTTCCTGCCATGAACACAGAGGTATCAGCCACCTCGGGGCATCAGTCACACCAGGTCACAATGGAAAACATGTTGGAAGATTGCACACCGTCATATATATATATATATATATATATATGTTCTACATAACTATTATCATATCCTTTAGCTTGCATAAATTTGAAGGACTATGGGTGATAAGGGAGAAAGGCCTATGTCATTAAACTTTGAAAGAACGAATGAGAGGGTTAAAAATATGAGAAAGAAAAGATAAGGAATATTTCAGAAGGCAAGGAAGGATGAGAGAGAGAGAGAGAGAGAGAGAGAGAGAGAGAAGACAGGGGAGAGGAGGTTGTGTGAGGTTGCCAGTTACTTGAAAGATATAGGTATTAAGTTTATTTTACGGCGAGAAAAGGTGATAAAGAGGGGGACTACCAGCATGAGTGGTGAAAAGAATACAGTTAAAGCTGAAGACAGAAAATTAATTGTCTCGGCTCCGTTATTTGTTGTTTAATATCCAAAGGATAATAATTATAATCAGTATCTCTCTACGTGGGTGAACAACAGACAGTGTCTTTGTTTAATAGATTGATCAAATGCAATATAATGAAGCACATATTCTAAATGTTTTTAATTTCTTTTCAACTACTGACCCTTATCTGTCCTATACACGACCGATGCCCTATCCATATGGCGAGGAAAGTTCAAAAATGATTTACTGCTCATGATTATTTGCAGGTGATAGATTTGTCTATTTAAGACTGCGATATGAACCCTATAGAAAATGTATGAGGTTCTATCGTTAACACGTGGGAGCCAGAACGACAGAGAACCACAGCAGATTTGCTATGTCACACCAGAACACAGTGGGAGATTTTTCGGGGAAAACCATATATATTATACAGTGAGGAGGCATGGTGCCTCAATGCCCGAGCGACTGGAGACTGTCAATTGATGAGTAATGAAATGAAATATGTAATCTACAGTATTTCAAGCCTTAATATGTTCATAGAAGTGTATAATAGTGTATATACTGTATATCATCGTGGCTAAGGGTCTAAAGCAATACATATATCGGTGCTTATAATAATAATAAGACAACAAAACAAACATTACACATGCTTAATGCAAACGTGAGGTTGAAGTATAAACTTCAGGTTATAATAAGTTAACAGTTATTATAATTGTGGTTATTATAATTACAGTGTGGTGCCTACAGACCCAGTTGAATTATGGATTTGAATGCTTCGTGACGAGGAATAGGAGGGGTTGGGTTGGGGAGAGGAGGGGTAAAGCTTCACCAGTGATCGAGATGGAGAGAATTATTGGATCAAGTAGCTAAATGTTTTCTTCTGTAATCTAAATCCAACTCTGATGCTGCATTCCATGGGATTTCTTTATTATTTGAAATGAATCCAGATTTTACCTAATATAATTAACACGACACCAGTTTTTGATGACTAATATATCAAGCGATGCACCACCTACTCAGTGTTAAGTTACTTTTCAAGTAAATCCTTTATTTTTATCCTGTATCATTCATGACATTTTCTAAGAAACGTTTATTGTGTAACTGGTTACCAAAGGATAATAGTAATAGTGTAAGATGTTAATTACCTAATTACTACTCCATCTGTTCTTCCTCACCCCGTCCTCCCTTATTCAATTCACTTTTTCCTCTCCCTCCATCCCACCATTCCTTTACTCTCCATCTTACCACCACCACCATCATTCTGTGTGTTGCTGCATAATCTGTTAATGCGCAAACACGACCACAATAGAAATAATAGTGATATCTGGTATGCAAATACAATCCGTTATATATGACGAATATATTTATTATCTTTATTTATTTATCTGAGGTCAACATCTAGGCCAGCCATTCAGACGCCCAGTGTTAGTGAACCAATCACAACATTTAGAGGATATTGTGTCACTACTATTGATATTACTAATTAAAATAGGGAAAACTTGAAATAAGACATTTATTGGTTATTGTTTACATGACTTTGTCAGTTTAGGTGAAAGCTCCACAAGTCCTCGTCACGAAGCATTCAAACACATAATCCAACTGGGACTGTAGGCACCACACTGTAAATGATGAACACGTTGGTGTCATACAATCATAATAACTCTGTTAACTTAATATAACCGTTTGCATTAAACATGTGTAATGTTTGTTTTGTTTTCTTATTATTATTATAAGCACCGATATATGTATTGCTTTAGACCCTATGCCAGGATGATATACAGTGTATACACTATTATACACTTCTATGAACATATTAAGGCTTGAAATACTGTAGATTACATATTTCATTTCATTACTCATCAATTTGTTGGTAGTATCGAGTTCAACCACCCTCCTTCTCAATGACAGCCTGCAGTCGCTCGGGCATTGAGGCACCATGCCTCCTCACTGTATCATATATATGGTTTTCCCCGAAAAATCTCGCACTGTGTTCTGGTGTGATGTAGCAAATCTGCTGTGGTTCTCTGTCGTTCTGGCTCCCACGTGTTAACGATAGAACCTCATACATTTTCTATAGGGTTCATATCGCAGTCTAAAATAGACAAATCTATCACCTGCAAATAATCATGAGCAGTAAATCATTTTTGAACTTTCCTCGCCATATGGATAGGGCATCGGTCGTGTATAGGGCAGATAAGGGTGAGTAGTTGAAAAGAAATTAAAAACATTTAGAATATGTGCTTCATTATATTGCATTTGATCAATCTATTAAACAAAGACACTGTCAGTTGTTCACCCCCGTAGCGAGATACTGATTATAATTATTATCCTTTAGATATTAAGCAACAAATAACGGAGCCGAGACAATTAATTTTCTGTCTTCAGCTTTAACTGTATTCTTTTCACCCCTCATGCTGGTAGTCCCCCTCTTTATCACCTTTTCTCGCCGTAAATTAACTTAATACCTATATCTTTCAGAAGGCAAGGAAGGATGAGAGAGAGAGAGAGAGAGAGAGAGAGAGAGAGAGAGAGAGAGAGAGAGAGAGAGAGAAGACAGGGGAGAGGAGGTTGTGTGAGGTTGCCAGTTACTTGAAAGATATAGATATTAAGTTTATTTTACGGCGAGAAAAGGTGAGATGTTGGATTCCGGCAAGGTCGAGCGCGACACAGGTAATCCCATCCTCAAACCTGATGTCGTGTTTGATTATAACATCAACATGAGACTCGTCGACAAATCAGACATGATGATCAGTACAATCGATTGCCTGAGAAAAACTTGCAAGTGGTATAAAAAGGCGTTCTTGCACCTGATCGACATCTGTGTATTGAACGCCTACATACTCTACACCCAGCAACATCAAGGCACGACCGTCACCCTTCGCCAGTTCGAGAAGACGGTCGTGAAGGAGCTGCTGGTGGAGTATGGAGTCAGAACACCACAGCAGCAGGCACGGCCACCGGCAGGAGGGCAGCTTGACAGACTCCAGTCAAGAGTTTGGGCCGAGCGCCACTTCCTTGACGACCTGCCTACCCTCGCGTCAGGCAGGTCAGGCTTCCGCCGGTGTTATGTCTGTATGCACACGACACGTCGGCCCACCAGAAGAAGAGAGACTAGATACTGGTGTACCGGGTGTCAAGTGGCACTATGCCCCGGGAAATGCTATTCTGAGTATCATACCTTAGATGATATATAGATAGCATGAAGTGTGGGAAATGAAGTGACAGTGACACTTTTATTTGTATATACGAGTGTATGGTGACAGTGACACAATAGTTTTAGTGAAGTGATAGTGACACGTTAGATATACGGAACTAGTGCAGTGATAGTGACACGTTAGATATAAGGAACTAGTGCAGTGATAGTGACACAATAAGAAAATACGGAAGTGAATATGTGATAGTGACACGAATTTATTCATTCAAGTGTACATTTTATCATTAGTGCGGTGATATAGACACAGGACGAGTGTATTTTTACTCGTTATTACTCCCACACTTCATCCCGGGGCACTAAAACCTCTCTGGAATGGTCAGCAAGCCACACAGTAGAGGTTGCAAGTAGGTATAACACAGCACGGTAGGCTCGTAGGGGCGCGGTGAGGAGGAGTGTGCAGCCACCCGCGCTGCACCCTAGCCACGTGCGTGGCACCCTAGCCACCGCCACCCGTCGGAACACTTCACGCCTACCGCGCAAAACATGATCCACTTCAACTCGCCCTATCTCCACAACTACTCATCGTACAGCCCTCCCGATTGTACCATTGGAAAGAAGAAGAGTTGAAGGTACGTAAGAAACTATTTTGAAGTTAGTACACTATATAGGTTAAGAGTGTGAGCATTGTGAATATAGGGTAAATCGAGTAATTTTGACGCGAGCGGCTGGGTAGAAACGTCGAGTGAGCTTACCCCCCTACTGGACTGCAGGGGTTAATGCCAAAATATACTGTATTTCATTATAGTACACTGGGCACACTAAACAGTAAACACACCTACACACACACAAACTAAGTCAAGTTCGGTTACATTAATGACATATCATACACTATGTAATTACATAACACGCACACACACATACATCCTTATATATATTAAGAAAAAAGTTGTTACATTATTGACATATTAAATCGAGTTCCTTTTTATCATACAAGGCCTCCTGTATACACATACAAAGTAAAGTAAATTTTGCTGTATTAATCACTTTATATGTGTTATTACATAATATTACATAAAACACAATGAACAATGAACACATACACACAAATTGGGGAAAGTTTAGTTACATTAAAGGTATATTTTTATATTTAATCATATAATATTACATAAGGCACGTAGAACATTCATCCACACACAAAATAATACAATTTTAGTTACATTAATTACACATTAAACAGTATGTAATTACACAATATTTTATAATATACACACACACACACACATACATACTCTATATATATACACTAAGCCTGCTTTAACATCCACCAAAATGTGGATATCGGATTAATACAGCATCTAGGTTTTTATCTTCTAGTAGGAATTTGCATACTTGAATTAAATCTTGGTCCTGAGGCAACAATTCTCTCACTGGGGGACACTCGATACAATAGTGTTGGAGATAATTAGCGTTAGGTCGGTCACACAGCTTGCAGGTAGAATAGTGAGGTACGTCCCCCACCCCACCAACCTGCCACAGAGGCCTGTATCCCAGTCGAAGCCTTGCACTCACAATGTTATGTCTACGAACCATGAGTCCGTGTCGGCGATATCTTGGTTGAGAGAGACGAAAGTTGTCGTAATGCTGTATTGATACACTGTGAGCCCGTTCAGCATTCATACGGTTAAGGGTAGGGAGAAGAGAAGCCGAGTGTATTATGCCTTTATACCAGAAAAGTGAGGGTGTAGCATCATCAGGTAGTGGGAGTTCACAAGCAGCTTTAGCTAGGAGGTCCACCTTGTCGTTGTTAACTATCCCAACATGGGAGGGAATCCACAAATATCTTATGCAGAGGGAGAGTTCCTGAGTTGTGACCAACTGATGTAAGATCTGGTGGATGAGGATACGGTGTGTCGGTTGTACAGATGATATAGCTTGAAGGGCAGACTGAGAGTCACACATTATCACTCCATTTAGTTGCCGCTGACAGAGCATTCTTACAGCTAATAATAGTGCCTGTAGTTCACAGTATGTGGAGCTGGAGGAGTCAGGCAACCTGTGACCAGCCCAGTCTCCTTCCGGTGGGTCCAGATCTGATGAGTAGATGGCACAGCCCGCACTGCCACATGGTTGTACAGACCCATCCACATAGAGGTGGTGCACAGCTGGGACGGAGGAAGATACCGTGGCAATATGCTCCAGTGCTAGTTGTTTCTGAAGGAGTGGTGGGTCTTTCTTTGAGGTGGGTGTGTAGGATACATGAGGCAGGGGAATCTTTCATGGAGGCGGCCCATGATCAACCTCTTCCACAGGGATGTCGAGATGAAGACGCTGCAGGGTGTATCGCACTATGTTGATGAGGGTACGAACGCCAGGACGAAGTGGAGGGCGGGGAGCAGCAGGGTCAAGTGTAGCCCTCAAAACATGAGAATAGTCTGGAGCAAGATGGGGAGAGTGGAGACACTTGACACTGAAGCAGGAAACATTTGCGTGTATTCTCTCATCAACTGAAGGAAGATTAAGTTCAGTCAACATATTCACTATCCTAGTAGAGGTGGAACACCCAAGAATATACCGCATCACTCTGTTCTGGAATTTTTCTAAAGGTTCTAAGCAGGTCCTCGAGAGTTGACATAGGGCTGGGGAGAGATAGTCGATGACTGACCGAATGAAGGTAACGTACACAGTCCTTGCCAATGGGATAGACATTCCAGCAGCATTATTTGTGAGCCACTTGAAGGGAACAAAACGTTGTTCTAGCCGATAAAGGAGGTCTTGGATGATAGGATGTACACGCTGTCGAGCAGGTAAGCCTGGAGTGATGCGCACTGGTGTTCCTAGGTACAGGTACTGTGTACAGGGCGGGATAACACTATGTCCTGCAGTGAACATAGGAAGTGTTCCAGGGCCCCTTGGGGAAAAAACTCTACTTTTGTCCTGGGAAAGGATGCGGCCACAATTGGTGGTGGAGGTGGAGGTGGCGGTGGCATATTGGCAGCAAGGGAGATGGCAGTACGGGAACGTCTCATACAACCATGCCACACATTAACTCCAGGCTCGTGACACCGGGGGCATTTCCACTTCGATGTGTCTGGGGCGGGTTGTGGAGAATGTTCTGAAGCAACATCGTCGGTAGAAGGCTGGGAAGGAGTCCGGTGTGGGCATGTGCGGGTTGAATGAGTACCAGCACACCAGCCACACTTATCAAGCGTAGCTTGGCAGTACCGGGATATATGCCCAATACCCCAGCACCTAAAGCACCAGGGCCTCTCATCACTCATCCTTCTGAATTCGCAGGGTGGAAGGCAAGGAAGGAAGCTGAAGCTGTATTCTAGTGATGGTGGGTGAGCGAGGCTCCAAGTGACTACAAGACGATTTATGGGAGTGTCATGTTGTTTGAAGCGACGCACTGCGTATACGCCTGGAAGCTCCTTTGCCAGGGAGGGGTCAACGTCAACAGGGTAACGAGTAACTAAATATGTCGTGTATTTCATGGGCCTCTCAATCGAGTCTTGTACAGAAAGCTTCAGAGACAAAAATTCTCCTTTTGTGGCACTTTCAATGATGCTTGCACGTTTCCGTAAAATATAGATAAACCTTGATGTAATGGCAGCCATTTTCACCTCCGCCAACTCTCGATCAAGGGAAAATGCCTTTGTGATTTCCGACAGCCAACGAAGTTTAACATCCACAGTAGGGTTATCAATAAACATAAGTTTAACATATTCACTCCTTGGAGCAAATGCATCTGTAGGTGCTCTGTTGATGGCAGGGATAGGAGACGAATCAGGAACAGAAGAGTGTGTCTTGTCAGCATGCCTAGAAACCTTGGGAGCAGGAGAAGGTGAATCGCTCGTATCTGATGTCTGATCCATAGATCGCTTGGAGGTTGATGCTCGAGGGGCAGGTTGGTGCCAGGGAGAAGGGCCAGCATGCTGAGTGTGTGATTCCAGTGGGGGCCAGTGCCTGTCAGCAATATCATCCTCATCACTAAGGAGTAGATCAGCTTCTACATCGGCAAGGGAGGCAGGTCCAGAATAATTCATATTTCCTGATGTGGTAGAATGACTCCACACACGAGATGTAGAGACGGTGTCATGACAACCCCACACGTCACACACCCTTCACTGCGCATGCGCAGACGAGAGAAACTTTTGACAGGAGGGGTTTGGCTTGGAAGGTGACTTTTATAGCAATATTACGTCTAAGTTCAATGGTCCTCTATTCGTTTGATACACCAAAATGGTCTCTAGTGCTTACTATTAATGTCGGCTAAGGCTTGAAAGCTGCAGACAGCTATAAACCCCAAGAATTCGTCCAAAACAGGAGAGCTCTATCACAGGTGTGTTTACAGTCAGGCCAGTGTTGTCAGATCCCCAGAGAGAGAGAGAGAGAGAGAGAGACAGACAGAGAGACAGATAGAGAGAGTTAGACAATCCTTTCATCCAAACACACACACACAGACACAATCCCTCCAAACACACACACACATACACACATTACTACCTACTACCACCAGACGCTCCAAGACCAACACGGACAACAAGACGATATAACAAGCTACAACCTATCAGGGCCAGAACTGAGAGATATAAGAAGAGCCCCATCCCTACTATGACTAACATTATAAATAACATGTGAACACACACACACACACACACACACACACGATAATCCAGCCTAGCCCTTTCCTACCTGACATCCAGTAATCCTCACCAGACCTCACACCTACAGTCCCCCACTCCCAGATTCCACTATCACACACACACACACACACACACACACACACACACACACTCTCGCTTATGTATATACTATTTATTATGCTCATCATTATCATGCTCATTCCCATAATGTATTGTCACAATGTATATTTTCAGCCCTATGGCTGCCAAACCAATCAATAAACCGTTTATTATTATTATTATTATTATTAATAATAATCCCCTCTCGAGCTAGTAACAATTACTTTCAGAATGACATGGATAGTGAGTGAGACGTATTATTAGTAACGGGTTAGAATCGTACGTTTGGCAACTACCGACACTAGAGCGCCAAGACACCACACACACAGCATGTTTAAAATGACGTTTGATAGTATTCACTCTTTTGAAGATTTTAAAGTTATTTTGTTATGTACCAGCATCAAAATTATACCCATAGAATGGTTAAACAATGTAGTTTCTTAATCTAAATAGTGTAAATTATTATTATTTACCAATTCTCCATATTAATCTAATATATCAGTACGAGCATAACTTTTCACCTTTTCTCCATGACAGTCGTATTTATTTTACCTGTAATATCTTTCTTAATAGGGAACTGAACACTTTTTGCCATATATCAGTTAAAAGCTGAGAAAATTTGGCCTCTAATGAAGTCTTAAAAACCACAGTAAATGTTATATTGTGGTCATATCCCGTTGGTGAAGTGAAGTAATGGTCAACAGATTATTCGTGTTTACATTATGCGTGATTATCACCTATATTTTGAAGGCAATTATCTCGCCTAAGTGGGCGTGGCGCTTTTTTGGTTGTAACACAGAGAGAAATAATAGACAGAACAGTAAGTACTTTCGTATATTACTTCCTCAGACAGAGTGAACATTCTTAATCAGTGTCATAATACAGCAAAGAAACGCTTTTATTACGTAAGAGATGAGAGGTTACCTCACCAGCCATATCGAAAGATGCTTGTTCTTCCAATTCATGAAAACTTTATTGATTGTATTCAGGTACTGATGAAACTCAATGTACATATAGTGTTTAAATATGATAATACAGTTCGAAAAACTCTCATCAAGAATAGTCCAGAAAATGACTCTGGTGTAATATATAAAATTCCATGTAGGGACTGTGACCAGTTTTATACAGGACAGTCTGGTAAAGATTAAAAAACTAGAGTATCACAACATAAATATAGCATCAAGGTGGGACAACAAAGTAGTGGATTATTCCAACATAAAGCTATCAATAATCACCATATTAATTGGGCTGGCTCTAAAGTTTTAGCTAAGGCAAAAAAAAAATTATGAAAGAAATGTAATCGAATCTTGTATGATTTTTAATACAGTACTCCCTCGTTATCGACGGCTTTATTATCGACGGTTTCGATTATCGACGGATATTATCCACGGACTAGCTATTTAGTTTAAAAGTGAAGAGAAGTGTTCAGTACTGTTACTTTACAAATGTAAATACAGTATTACGGTTTTCGCAGACAACTCATGAATGAAATGAGTCGTAAGCATGTGTGGTGGTGGTAGTGGTGGAGGTGGTAGGGGGGAGAGTAGGGGGAAGGGAGGAGATAGCGTGATATCGTTTGTTTACATTTTATTGAGCATATTTTGGTGTTTCCTTCTTTCTCTGTTCGAGAAAAACCTTCCATCTTGATGGAAGGATATAACCTTCCTTTTTGTAAATGCACCACCTGACATGACTGAGTGTTGAAGCTAGTGGTTAATAACTCGTAATTACTAAAGACGAGCGAGTGACAAGGCAGGCTAGGCACCTTGGCTAGGCCTATATTCCTTTGCCCATGAGCTAGGGTGAATGGAGACTGAGGGTAGGGGGGGGGGGGAAGGAGCGCGGGAGAAGTGGTGGCAACACAATCCCAATAGTCCGAATTTTTTAAAGTGGTAATAAAAATGTCAATTTTGGTGTCCGAGTGGCCTATGCGGGGATTTTCCAGGTGTATTGTCACATATGCCTATATGATTCACATACAGCTGGGCCATCCACACTCTCACACCTATTAGGCGTACCTATGCGCAAATTAATATTAAGTGGAAGTGATTTTTCAAAGAAAATTACCAAAATTAATTAATACAAACTAAGGAATGTTTGTGCACGAATGAAAATTCAACGAGTTTTAGTGATAACTGAAAATTTCACCCCACTCTTCTACACTCGTCATAAGCTAAACCCCTTTATAATGAACAACTTATCAATACGGGCATTTTTCATACTTTTAACACATATCACGGTACAGACATTTGATATGGTGAAAAGTGCAAGTGATTGTATGAGAAAACTACGAAGAAGAATTAATATAAACTAAGGAAATGTGATTGTATGAGTAGAAACTCATGAATTATTGGTGTTAACTGAACTTGTCAACTCGTCACGCACTACACTCACGCTATTAGGCCTAACCTTTTAGAATGAACAACCTTTAAAATAATTCATTTTCCATACTTTGGGCTCAAGTTTAGAGTTATTTTTAGTCACTATAAAAAGCTGTGTATGGGAACCAGATATACGAGTGAAAGCACACGTAGTTTTGAGAGTGAGTGTACAGGCAGACAGTCAGTCATACGCATCAAATTTAAGCCCTCGGATATCTCTGATCTTCTGATAATCTTTTTCCATATCTGTATTTGGAGGTCCAACTGTATATATAATATACATATTGTACAGTACTTTAATATGTTATGTTTATGTGTAAAGGATTTTTTTTTATATACTCTAATGTGGTATCGACGGATTTTATTATCGACGGCCATCTTAAGAACCTAACCCCCGTCGATAACAAGGGAGTACTGTACATATGACAGAAATTTGAATTTGAGTTATGGTCATTTTAGGGGCGATAAAGTGTTGACAGATATGGTAACTAAGAGATTCCCGCCAGACTAATCTGGAAAGATGAGGTGAGGTGAAGTGAGGTGAGGTTTCTTTTAGCTCCACCTCCAGGTAAGTTACAATATTAAATATACTCCGACTATACCCTTTTATGTTTCACTCTGTCTGAGGATGTAATATACGAAAGTACTTACTGTTCTGTCGATTATTTCTCCTGTGGTTATTTTGCATATATATATTTATTCTGTAGATATTCAACAGATCCCCAGGCCACGATAGACGACCATCCCTCACGCCAGACGGAAGAATGGACTCATAAATCCGAGAAAACATGTAAAAAAAATTCACCCTAGCAAAGTTTAACAGGTCATAATTATAGATATTTTTTAGGTTAGTCAGTGGCATCATTCTTTCTTTCCCGCCCTGTCTTCATGTAGTGAGTCACAGAGAAGAGGTTTTTTTTTCAAGTTTTTTTTTTTTTTTTTAATTAAATGTGCCGTAGCGTCAATCAACAGGTAGGCAACAATACATACGGAACCCATGAGAAACTAAATGACTATAACCACACACACACGTACTGTACAAAGCATAGGTGTGATGCAATGGGCCATATTCAAGAACATACATTGGTGGTGTATACAATGGCGACGTGGTACTGGTCAGACGATCGATATATAAACAAACAACAGAGCCATCGTACCGGGACCATCATACCATCGTAAACACCACCAATGTTCTTGCCTACGACCCAAACACATTATTACCACTATATACACCCAAGATCTACCTATAATACACCAACCACTTTTACAAAGACGATATCGATATTTAGTATCATAATTGACTAAGTTAGGTTTAACACTTTGAGTTAGACAAAAAATTGAAAAATGAGGTAAAAGAGTCTTACCTTAACTATTATGCAAATTTATTATTGTAATAAATAATCTGTCTGAATGGGTTAGAATATTTAGCTTCGGACAAAAGCTCACTACAAGGCAATAAGATCTCCACAAATTCTTATTAGGCCCCCTATACTGTAACATTCAAGAATTTTGAGGTACCAGTGGTTTGAATCCCACCGCTTTTTACAATAAAAAAAATGACACACCAGTGTATAATACTCTATCCTTATACTGGATCAACCCGGTCTGGAAAAAAAAGGACTGAGTACTGAACTTGCCTTGCGAATACCATAAAAAAAAGAGTCATACAAAGGCAAGTCCAGTTCCTCGTCAGTAAACGCTGCCACCACCAAACCACAGGTTGATCAGAGGAACCAAGCTATCATACACTGGATAGGTAACGTACCCTGAACCCCAAACACGTGCGTAAGCAACCCAGAATTACTTTAACGGGGGTTCGATCAATGTCTTAAATCAAGTCAATATCAATCTAAGGAGGAACACAGTCTATTCGTATAGTATACGGTATCGGTGACAGAATACTCAACTAATTATAAACTAGTTTATTATGTACATTCATTAAATCAATTTCAGAAAAAAACCGATATATATATATATATACTTCCCTAAATTCCCAATCCCCCAATCCTACCCCCAGCTGACACTAGAACGGGGACAAATCCCGCGTTTCGCTAGTGACAGAGCTAAACAAACAAATAAATAAAAATAATACACTTCACTTCCTAACTAATAATAAAAAAACACACATACACATACATAGAAATTATCAATAAGAAAAAAAAATATATGGCCGAAACAAATATGATATTTTATGAATTTTAACTATGCCAGCAATCTCAAATTATTACCATTCTCGTACACCAGTATTATAGCTATTCAAGGGATTGTGCTTTTGTGGCTGTTCACCACGGGAGACGAAGAGAGACTCTTAATAATACTATTAAATATTTACAAAAAAACCTACCTCCTGTATTAACACTTGTAGACACTTGTAGCAGTAATAATCCAGTAGAGTTACCTTTTCACCAAAGAGAGACTGATTGTGAGCAACTGCTTCACTTCCTTCTCACTTCGTCTCCGTAATTGTGGGGCATCTACTCGTGAAAAACTAGTCCCCTAGAACCTATATTTATTCCGCCAACAGAAAATGGCTTGTCCCCTTTTTGGGACCCTACACCTCACTTAACTAATGTTCTAAGTAAGTTACCAGTATATCTGGTATATTACCTGGTATATCAAGAGAGTGAAATTAGTGATTATACATTAATTAAAAATATCCTAAATCACATACATAATAAAATGGGGGTGTTACACACGTCCCCTCTTCCCTAGCTGGAACTTACAGTGAATATTAATTTACATATTTTTCTAATTCAATTCCCCCCCCTAATCTTTACATACAAACCATTTGCCACTATCGCTATACCTTATTAAACAACATCAGACATTATTCCCTCTAACTTGTTGGTCAGTGTTGATAAACTGCCAACTTTACTTACAGTCCTTAGACTGCCTTTCTTTCCCGCAATAGATATTAGAGACACCTCGTCCCAGTCAGACTCCTCTGTCAAGTCCTTAACCCCGGGAGAACTTCAATAAGGTTCTACCGTCACTAAACCCATCCGCGATTGTCCCTAACAAGATCTGAGTATACTTACATTCAAGTCAATCATTCCTATTTTCATTCACTCCTCCATTCAAACCTCAGATCCCGCACGGTATGACAACCCGGAATGCAGTAAGTGATACAGGGGCCTTGACAAAGGTTCTGACTGTGTATTGGAAGAGCCCTATGGAAATGTAGGGTGTACACTCCCCACCATCCTTCTCTTCCCATTAAAACTAAGTGTCCTCTAACACCAACAATAAAAAAACAACAACTATGAGCTGGGTTCCTAGCTCGTACATGAATGTTGCCCTGTGTTGACTTCAGGTTAAACTAAACCATGACATTATCCAATGTAACTTTCCTACTTTTACCCTATTTTCTATTAATTTTTCATTCACTGTTTTCTAAGTAACATTATTTTTTCTGCCTTGTTTTCACCTCATTTTTCTATATTTCCTCCAGAAATCTCCTTGGAGGTCGTCTATGACCTAGAGGAAGTACAATATCCTCATCGTCATCATCTTGGTCGTTATTTTCTATTAATTCCCCTAACTGTACTATTAGGTCACTGTGGCTCATATAGGGCTTAATTTTTTCTGCAGCCCTCTGGATGTTTTTCCCTGTAAATGGGTCCTCTAAAATATTTATTAATCCATCCCTTATGACTTCTGCCTCGTCATAGGGTCCTTTCCATTTTTGGTTCAATTTGGCACAGGTACCCGGTATTATTGTTTCCTGTTTTACCCACACAAATGTTCCTAGTTCTACTTTTTCATTTTTCCTATTTCTATTGGCGAATGCCCGATACCTCCTGAGAGATACCGTACTGGCTTCTTGTATTAGCCGTTTTAATCTCCCAGCGTCGTTGTGGTCAGACGTGATGGTCGGTAGTGGGGCTGTGATGTTGCGTGGTGGATGCCTTCCGAAGAATGCGACATACGGCGTCACCCTGGTACTGCTGTGGACGGCTGCATTCATTACTTTTTGACACTCGGCCAGCAGGTTAGGCCAACGTTGTGGATAGCCCTCACACAACTGGGCCAACACCGTCTTCAGGGTCCGGTGCATCCTCTCGATCATCCCGTTAGCCTGTGAATGATACGGCGTGGAGAAAAGCAGCTCACCCCTTGCTGGTCTGCCCAGGTCCGCATCTCGTGGCCAGTAAACTCCTTGGCGTTGTCACACAGCACCGATCTAGGTCCGCCAAAGTCTGTAACAAACTGGGTTAGCCTAGCAACAATTCCCTTGGCATGCTTAATTTTTAGTGGGTAAAACTTGGTGTATCTTGAAAAGTGGTCTATGATGGTTAGAATATATCTATTTCCATCTGCTCCAGAAGTCATATCAGTGAGGTCTATGGCAATTCTTTCTAATGGTTGTATAATAGGTGGTAATTCTTTATATTGTTGGGAAAGACCCTTAGTGTATTTGAATTGCTGGCAATTAAGGCATTTTTTTATATATGTCATTACATCAGATCTTAATGTTGGGCAATAATACAATTCTTCAGCTTTCTTAATAGTTTTGAATTGTCCAAAGTGTCCTGACTGATCATGGGCTAATTCTAATGCTGTTCTGATCAATGTCTTAGGTACTACCACAGTATAAAAATAGCTGTCATCTACATAAGTCTTTACAAAATAGAGTATTCCCTCATTCAGCTCGAAATGGTCTAAAGTGGAACGGGCTATTTTCAGCCTGGGCACTTGACCTCCCTCAAAATACTCAATTAATTCTCTCCATGTGTCATCCTGTCTTTGAGCTTGCTTAAATGTTTCCTGAGTTAACCCCAACCATGTAAATACTGGTGGTCGTGAGATTACCCGCACTGGCCTAGATAGTTGGTCAGCCACGACATTATCTTTTCCTTTCACATATTTAATTTGATAATTGTATTCCCTCATCTCTAACATCCATCTGGTAACCCTTGGTGATTTAGTTCTATGTCTAAAAATACTGGTTAGTGGCTGATGGTCTGTTTGTATTGTGAATGTTGTTCCCCACAAATAATGATGATAATGGACAAGCCAAGACCACTGCCATTGCCTCTTTGTCGGTGACACTATACCTCTTCTCACATGAATTAAATCCCTGTAGGGGGGTATTGCCTATATTAATTAATGTGGGCAATACTTACAGGGCTTTGGCGCCCCTTCGGCCCCAGCCATTAGCTTTCATTTTTTTAACTGTCCCTCTTTTCTTTTCATTTCCTTACTGCTTGCTGTCACACCTCTCTATCACCTTTTTCTGGCGCTATAGGACCTCGATGTTGCGGCGCCTAATATCCATCAATCAATCACATGAATTAAGTTTCTTCGAGAAGTAACCCAATGGTCCGACTGTCTCGTCTACTTGTACTTGATGCAAGACCCCTCACTAGCGTCTGTGACTAGCACTAGTGGTAACTCGGGTTGGTATTCACCCCATTTGAACACAGTGCTAGTTCTTGTAAGATTTGTTAATGGTGTGGCCATTTTTGAAAAGTTTGGCACAAAGCTACGGTAAAATCCACACATACCGATGAAACGCCTCACTTCTTTTACATTTCTGGGTGGTACTTGCTTACTTATGGCCTCCAAATTTTTAGGATCTGGCAAAGTACCATTCTTGGATACCTTATGTCCCAGAAACTTTACTTCTTTTTTCACAAAATCACACTTAGTTAGATTTAACTTTACCCCCTGTTCACTGAATAATTGAAATAGTCTTTTAAGCCGCTGCATTAAGTTGGAAAAATCATCCGCCCATATGATCACATCATCCAAGTAAATTTTTACCCATCCCTCACGTAACAAAGGTGATAATAACTGAGCCATTTTCCTTGAAAATATGGCTGGGGCACAATTTAAACCAAAAGGTAGCCTTCGAAAACGGTACAATGATACTCCATCTGTGAAAGTGGTTAAGTTCCGACTTTTTTCATTCAGCTCTATCTGGAAGTACGCATCTTTCAAATCTAAGGTTATATAAAATTGATGTCCTGCTGCATGTCCTACTAAATCATCTAACCTAGGTAATGGAAACACATCTACCGTTAAATGCTGATTAACCAGTCTGAAGTCCAGACACATTCTTTTGGTTCCATCTGGTTTATTTACTAACACTATTGGTGACAACCATGCTGCACTAGAGGGTTCGATCACTCCTCTTTCTTCCATTTCACTTAACATCTTACCAATGGTTTCCTTTGTATGTTCGGGATAACGATACATCGGGGACCTACATGGGTTCGGATTGGCGACCTCTATGTTGGCGGGTTCTCCTTCAATTTTCCCCAATTCTTTATCCCCTAGCATAAACAACTTATCATGTGTTAGGACCACTTGTGTTAACTGTCTTCTCTGTTCATCATCCAGATGTTTCCAATTCTGTTGGTTAATTAAAAGTTGTAATCTTTCCTGTCTAGTCCCTTGTTCCGTTACTGTATCCTGATGTGGCATTAATTCATTCTTTATGGTTATCATATTTATCGGGACCTTAAGCTCTACATTTATTAAAGAGTCATCCTCAATAAGTGCAACTATGGTATTTTTCTTGATCAACTTAGATATTTTGGTGGTGTTATCTAGGGTAATGGGAATAGTTCCTTCCGCATCTACCGTTACTAACAGGGGAGTAGTTTGTGATGAACTATTTCTGTGGGGCCTAATCAGTAGGGTGGTACCGGGTGTCTCACTCACTTCCACACGTATGACATTGGCTTGGTGTGGTTCCATATTTACATTACTCTTCACATTCACTTTCCGTCTACTACTGTCCATAATTTGAACCTTGGTATGATCCCTTATTTGTTGAATGGTTCGTCGTCATAACTGTATATGATTCACCTGGTATGGAGCACCTCCCTAGATCATTTCCTTATCCTTACAATTCCAAGTCAAGTTTGCCTTACTAATTATTTCACACCCCAACAAAATTTCTCTATCCAAATATGAATCTGGTACTACCGTTACCCACTGACTACATACTCCTTGATCTCCTACATTAACTTCTATTTTCACCATACCCAACACTTTAAGCAGCTTTCCCGTAATTCATACAGGATTAGTTCTACCCTTGGTCGTATCTATCTGTAACCCTAGTCGCTTAACTGCACTTCTTTTTATCAAGGTTATGACACTACCTGTGTCAATAATAGCTGCACACACCTTTCCATTCACTATAATATTTATCACTGGTGATAATTCCTCCTTTAGTTTTGTTAGGTTCCTGGCTTGATGGTAATAATTAGTATAACCTGTACTATTATTAAGACCTTGCCTATACTGAGCCTTCCCAGGACATGCGGGACTAGTGCTCCAACAACCAGCACGTAAACAATTAAAACATTTTCCCTTCTCGGGTTTACTTCAGCAATTTTGCAAGTCATGAGTGGTCGTTTTACAGTAAGAACAATACCTAGAAGTTTGGGGTTTATTAATTTTTCAAATGATATCTTTTCCACCTTCAATGCTAACTTTTCTACCAGTTTTGTTAACTTATACATTTCACTTTCTTCCTTCTTTTCTACTTTAGTTTTGTTATTTTCTTCATCCATTTGTATGTCTACCCCTGACAACATATTCGCTGGTTCAAGTCTCTGTGTCAACAATAATCTCTCATGTTCCACTCTTTCAAGGAAATCTTTTAGGGAATTTGTTCATCCACAAAAGATTCTAATCTTTCCCTACTGATTCTTGGGAAACCTTGTAACAACTTCCGTTTTATTATCCTATCCCTTGAGGGTAGTTGTTGACTTTGGAACTGTCCTTGTATTGCTGCATAGTGACATTTGTATTGGTGGGCAAATGTTTGTGGGTTTTCTGTCCACTCGTATCTGAATTCATCACCCTGGCGCCATGCCTGGTCAAAATTTAACTCGACCTTAAATTCCCTCGTGAAATATGTTTTTAACTCCTTCCATGTTACTATCTCTCCCCGTTTCTGGGCCGTGTGTATCAAGACTGACAGCTCATTGTCTATTCGAGACTTCGCTACCTCTACACGAGTGCATGAATCGCCTGTGCACCTTTCCACTGCTTCAAAGAACATTTGTAGCCTAGCCGAGGAATCTAAACTCTGCATTGTATCTAACTCAAGTTTTGGAATATCTCGGGGTTTAACCAAGTTGGTATTAACACTTGTTGCAGGGTTTGTTACATTAGGATTATAGGTGACATTTGATAATGGAGGTTGTAATATAGGGTTAGTATTTGTGCCAAATGTTACGGGTGGTTGATAAACGTGTGTGGCAGGCAGGGAAAATTGAGTATCTATTCGAGAAGGTATAGTGGACCACTGTGAACGTGAAGCTGGTTCGGGTCTCCTCCATAATGGTGAGGATGGAGGTGTAACTTCCCTCTCTCTGACACGAACAAACTGTGTCTCTCCCGACCTTTCTAACTCACTCACAAGTTCCGTTAAGTTATCAAATTGTTCCCCTATGTTTTTCAACTGATCTAAGTCTTGTACCTTCATCGCAATCTTAGTCATTTGTTCTGTTATTAGTTTCAATTCCCGCATTTCGAATCTTACCTCCCCATCTGAATCCGTATCAGCTGTTTCCATTTCTCTATCATCAACCACCACTTCACTCATTTCTAACGCTTCTGCCATGACTTTCGCTCGCACGCCACTGCGTGTTATCATTCTACTTGTTATAGCCTGTATTTTCCTTTACCCCTCTTACGTTAATTCCCACCCCCCTGTTACTTTACTTTTCAAACCTATTTTTCCAGTGCCCTATTACTTCTCTAAACTTTCTCTCTCTCTTCCTTTGTCCCTCTCTATCGTAATGTACCCCGTCACTACTCAAATGCTGTTCTAATTCCCTACTATTGAAATTTATGTAATTAAGCCTATTTGCATTTGCCAAAATGTTATTCACTGATTTCTTTATTTTCTTATATCTCTCACTTGCAATTGGTCTCCCTGATCTATAAATTCTACTTTCTATTTCTACTAGTATTACTTTGGACCCACTCTCCTTTTCTATATTTTCTGCTATTTCTAAAATTTCTTCTGCCAATTTCCTAGGTTGAGTATTTTCCTTTATATCATTACTTCCCAACCACAATATAGTGAGATCATGCCTCCACCTACTAACACTCCGCAGTCTTTCATCACTATAAAATGATTGGGTATGGGCACCGGGTGGCATATTAGTCAAGTCTGGAAGAGTATACTTCATAGGGAAAATTAGAGCCAATCAGAGCTCGAGCTGGCTGTCTGAGCCAATCAGCGCCTGAGTTGCAGTGTTACCATCTCACTCTCTTTCAAACATGCATACACACACATACATTCTCTCTCTCTCTCTCTCTTATACACACACATACATCTCTCTCTCTCTCTCTCTCTCTCTCTCTCTCTCTCTCTCTCTCTCTCTCTCTCTCTTATACACACACATACATTCTCTCTTTCAAACACACACACATATTTCTCTCTCTCACACACACTATCCCTCTCTCAATATTATTATTATCTCACACACACATACACTATCTCTTTTTCACACACAGTCTCTCTTTCTCTCTCTCTTACTCACACACTGTCTCTCTTTCTCTCTCTTACACACACACAAACACACACTCTCTCTCTGTCTTGTACACACACTCCTTTTCACTCTCTCTCTCACAAAAACACACACACTCGCTCTATCTCTCTTTCACAGTATTATTATTATCTCTCTTTCTCTCTTACACACACACTCATACATCTCATTCGATCTCTACCATACATACACACATCTCTCCCTCTATCTGTGTGTGTGTGTTCACCCCTCGCTGGCCCCACCTCACCCTTCCCCTCCCCTCCCTGCATTCCTAGAGGCGGGTAGAAAGAGACGGTGTGAAAAAGAGAGTGTATGTGTGTGATAGAGCGAGTGTGTGTGTGTTTGTGAGAGAAAGTGAAAAGGAGTGTGTGTACAAGAGAGAGAGAGAGTGTGTGTATGTGTGTGTGTGTAAGAGAGAAAGAGAGACAGTGTGTGTGTAAGAGAGAGAAAGAGAGACTGTGTGAAAAAGATATAGTGTATGTGTGTGTAAGAGATAATGATAATAGTGAGAGAGAAAAAAATATGTGTGTGTGTGTTTGAAAGAGAGAAAGAGAATGTATGTGTGTGTATAAAAGAGAGAGAGAGAGAGAGAGAGAGAGAGAGAGAGAGAGAGAGAGAGAGAGAGAGAGAGAGAGATGTATATGACTATGTGTGTGTATAAGAGAGAGAGAGGGAGAGATGTATGTGTGTGTGAGAGATGTATGTGTGTGTATAAGAGAGAGAGAGGGAGAGATGTATGTGTGTGTGAGAGATGTATGTGTGTGTATAAGAGAGAGAGAGAGAGAGAGAGAGAGAGAGAGAGAGAGAGAGAGAGAGAAAATGTATGTGTGTATGTATGTTTGAAAGAGAGAGAGAGATGGTAACACTGCAACTCAGGCGCTGATTGGCTCAGACAGCCAGCTCGAGCTCTGATTGGCTCTAATTTTCCCTATGAAGTATACTCTTCCAGACTTGACTAATATGCACCCGGGGGCCCATGGCGTTAGGCCCCTGGCAGAGGGACCGAGTCATCCGTCCGGGAACCCCTGCGCCCCAGGGGGCACTGGCGTTAGGCCAAGGGACACCAGGCCCGCTGTTTGTATTCCCGGGGAGCCGAGTTATCCTCCCGGTGGTGCCTTTTTGCACCTGCAGCCGGGGGGCCATGGCGATAGGCCCCTGGAAGGGCCAAGTTATCCGCCTAGGGGACGCACGGCCCCGGAGGGCACTGGCGTTAGGTCCCTCAGAGCAAGACTCCACGACCTCGTAGAGTGTGTCGGTATAGACTTATCAACAATCGATTCCCTGGTTACAGTAAATATTGCACCTTGGGTAATACCCCCTTTTATTTGTGTGGAATCCTGTTTACCAGGGGTTAAATCCCAGGTGCCGGAGGTGGAGGTACACCAGAGGTTTCGTGAGATAATTGTCAAACATCTTTCTTATTTCCATCTATATACCGACGGGTCCAAGACGGATGAATGTGTGGGTGCGGGTGTATGGTCGCATGAATGTCAGTTAAGATTCAGACTGCTGAATCATACATCTATTTTTCTTGCTGAATTATTTGCTATAGATAAAGCTTTGGATTTTGCCCTATCGACGACCCACGATAGGATAGTCATATTTACTGATTCATTAAGTTCACTTAAAGCTATTAAATCTTTGAATACAACTAACAATGAAATACAGGGTAATATCATTAGTAAGCTATTTAGTGCCAATAAATTGATCAAGTTAATATGGGTACCATCACATTATGATATCTATGGTAATGAACAGGCTGATAAATTAGCAGGGTCGACTGTTGATCTGGACCTTAGCATAGTCTGTACGGATCTCAGGTGTTTTGTCTCTCTCATAAAATCTAAAATTCATCTCCTGTGGCAAAGGCAGTGGACCAGACTTGACATCAGAAATAAAGTCAAGCTTCATATTGAACCCTGGGCTACGTCATCCTGTCGTAGTCGCAGGGACGAGGTGGTGTTGGCTCGTTTAAGGGTCAACGCCTCCAAGCAGTACATAAACAAAGAATTTCTCCCTAGGTGCACACAATGTGACACAATAGAGTCAATTAGTCACTTATTACTGTTCTGTGACAAGTATGAACAGCAAAGCCTTAACATTAAAAGATATTTTCAATTTAAACATCTAGCTCTTACCATCGAAAATGTTTTATTTGATGATAAGAATATTATAAGCAAACTGCTAAGTTTTCTGAGGGAGACAAAACTTTATGACCTTATATAAATTGATAGAATAAAATGGAAAATTTGGCATATGCATGCTTTATTAATTCTGAAAAGAAAATACTCTATTGATGTGATCTTTTTTTTTCTTAGTTTAGCGGTAATTGAGACATTTAATTAAGGGGGGGTGGGAGTAGGGGATAGACTTTAGGGGGTGCGGGAATATGGGGACAGGCTTGGGGTAGGTAGAAAGCCTGTCCCCCTATTCCTGCACCCCCCTAACCCCCCAAGCCTGTCCCACTACTCCTGCAACCCCCCAAACCCCCCCGTTCAAATGTCACACATTTAAAGGGGTGTAGGAATAGGGGGACAGGCTTGGGGGGGGTTGTATTGGGGATTGCAGGAGTAGTGGGACAGGCTTGGGGGATTAGGGGGGTGCAGGAATAGGGGGACAGGCTTTCTACCCACCCCAAGCCTGTCCCCATATTCCCGCACCCCCTCAAGCCTGTCCCCTACTCCCACCCCCCCTAAATTAAATGTCTCAATTACCGCTAAACTAAGAAAAAAAAAGATCACATCTATAGAGTATTTTCTTTTCATAATTAATAAAGCATGCATATGCCAAATTTTCGGGTAAAAAATTCCGGACACCCTGTATGTCTCTGGTTGATAGCCATAAATCCAACAAGGCAAGGTTTCAAACATTCCCTCTGCTTCTTGTGCTCCAGGTGGATTGGTGGTGCATTGTGGTGGTGACGGGGTTGGTGAAATAGTTGTAAGTAGTATTAAGGTTTAATATTTAAGGTCTAGTATTAAGTTATTATTTTTGTATTGCTGAAGGTGGGAGAACAGAACTATGTGTTAATGTAATGTTATGTATTGTGTCAAATTATTGTTATTAATGTATTGTGTCAAGTTAATGTTATTAATGTGTTGACACAAGTTAAATGTGGTCAATGTACTTGAGTGAAACGCATAGTGTTTGTGAATTAAATTAATGTTATTTTCTCAATGTTTCAAGTATACCTCCATAGTGTCAACCTAGAGTATTTGGGAGAGCAACGGTGCATTTATTCTCTTGGGTGCATCGGGTCTTATAATAATCTAAAGACCATGACAATATGCAAACTGCGAGGGTGGTAATACACCATTACGTTCCATTAAGTTACTTAAACGCACAGCCACCAACCTCTCAAACACCTTAGACAACACAGGAGTGATGGAAATGGGCCAGTAATCGCCAACTGAACGAGGGCCCTTGAGAATTGGGGTACCATTAGCAGACCACCATCATTCAGGATATCCTAGCTATAATTACGTCACTATCAGTATACATTGCATATTAACGCCATTTCATGATAAACATGCCAGATTTGAAGGATTTACTGCAGTCAATAAATTAATATACTTGTCAATTATGTTACGAATACGAACGAGTAGATCGGTTGGACGCTGTAGGCCTAAGCCAAGGGATTCAGCTCGTCACAGGGGGACACAGGCCGCACAATTTAAAAATTTCTATGTCACGATCCGCGACTCTTGACTGAGGGAAAATATGATTGGAAAGTGGGACAGCTAGCACGAAGTAGACAGAAGGAAATGAAGGGTAGTCTGAGAATTGAAAGTGAGTGGCTGAGCTCTAAGGGGTTCCAAACCCTTAAAGCCTAGTTTACACATACAATAAACACTCACGTTAAAAGAGTTATTTCATTAAGAATTAGTACTGATAAATCATTTACTTTGCAATGTATCGGTCCCTTATGACTGGCTGTATAATTTAAGCATATATAATTTAACTTTGCGTTGACTATTAGTTAACCATGTCACTAAAATGTAGCAAAAAGGCACCGATATGGACATACATGGATAAAGTTAACCCTGATTACATTCTTTGTTTGATACGCAATGACTCTTTAAAGTATGGTGGTGGAACATCCAATATGATAAAACACATATTAGAATTAAGGGAAGTATTTTATGATAGTATGTAATCGATAATGTACACTGTGATATAATGGATGTAATAGTAGTGTAGAATTAATTTGACATTCGCCAAATGTTTCAACTGTTTATCATTTAGTCAAAAAAAAAAAAAAAAAAATCGAGATGTGACCGTATGACTATGAAGGTTAATATCACTACCTACTCGGTAAACATATTACAGCTGGACTCGTCTCACACACCACAAGTGATTACCGAGTCCAGGGAATTATTCTCGCCTGGACAAAGCTATAATGATTACCAAGTCAGTGCATAATGAATACAGGGTAATAGGTTCCAGAACCAGTTCTTGCAGTTCCGACAGTCAGAGTACTCGGAGCCGTGAGTACCGAAGAAAACGATTCCTGCCAAGCCTACTGTAGGGGTTCAACCCCCCACAACCCCCCCTTTGGTCATTAAAAAAAAAAATTGTAGGCCGAGGACACTTCCTAGGCTTCGCCCATCAGAGTTATGTATTACGTTTTACTCTAGGTCAAACGATGCGGCCGTGCATAGCAGCGATACACACAGACACACTTACAAACGGAGTGTTATATATATATTATTATATAGATTACAAAATCTACTACTTCCCGTAAAATCTTTCCTTACAAAAGAAAAAAACTGAATTGCAATGTGTGTTTCATTTAATATGCAAAGGTCATGCAAAGGAATAAGTTTATACAAATTAATAACAATTGTTTTATGGATTTTCCTTCAAATTCTTTGCAATATTCTTTAGGCGAGCAAATGCTTTCATCTTAAGCATCTAAATGATTTTTATTAACTTGGTTATTCTAGTTCAAAGATGTCGGTCCATCTATGTTTGTAAAGAGAGATGTGTGGTCTCTCTCTCTCTCTCTCTCTCTCTCTCTCTCTCTCTCTCTCTCTCTCTCTCTCAATCTTATATACACACATTAATTAGTACTGTACCTGACATAACCCACTAATTGTCTCTATCTCTCCCTTCCGGGAAAAAACACACCGAAATCGGGACTTTTCTTACCCGAAATCAGAGAGAACAGATGCCGAAATTTTGCCAGTGTGAACCGGCCTATTCTATTATTATTTTATTTTTATTAACCTTGAAGATATACAAAATGTCACAACTTCACGTAGGCTATGCAGTTTATGTTGTTTCTGCCTACCGGGTATTTGGCAGCATAAAGATGTATGGAGTAGTAGTGAAAAATAGAAAAAAAATATAATTATTATTGTTATTATCTTTATTATTATTATTATTATTATTATTATTATTATTATTATTATTATTATTATTATTATTATTATCATCATCGAGTTTCTGGTGATGAACAAGAACAAGACATAAAGACAAAGTTAATGTGTTTCGTGTACAGTACGTCTGTATAAACATTGGGTCCAGTCATGTCTTCATTAAGGGGCAGATATCTACAGTGTTGGTAAATCTGGAACAATTAAATGATTCCTACAATATATTCTAAGCAACCAAGACCCCAACATTATATTTGTTTATTTGGTCGTCTCTGCCTGACATACTTTAGAGGAATCAAGGCACTCGACTATACCACTAAAAGTGTATTCTCCCCTTATGGGAAGATTCTCTTTTTTGGTAAATTGGAGGGTTACTGCTTCCTTCTAACTATGCCAGGAAACAGACGACCTTAATGTTACTAATAGGGAATCTGTTTCGTGGCATAATTTGGAGGAATCACAGACCTTCCAATTCACCAACAAGAAAATTTTCAATTAATCAAAATAAAATATATATGTCACATAATAAAAGAAGAAAAAGAAAACATGTATTCACCCCGACAGGAATTGAACCTGTGACCTCCAACGCGTGAATCTCATTCTTAAGTCTCCAAGGAGACATGAGAAGAAAGCTGGTGCTCTTACCATCTGAGCTACGGGGTGAGCTGTCCTTTTTGGTCAAAGAGTATGAATAAAAACATCAGATAAACGGTACAATGCTCAAAACTTGTTAGCCAACAGAAGAACATGGATATAAAAATGTAATGACAGGACAACGATCAGAATAATAACAACTATGATAATATTGTTAATGATACGTGACGTAATCTAGCGTTGGATGGTTTAATTTCAATCAACAGAGTGAGAAATGATATGTGTAAAATGTGTATACCTTGCGTAGGTTTGATGGACTGACAGACACATACAAAGATATACACTTAAAATGTTACTGTTTACATCTAACACACACACACACACACACTCACTCACACTCGCAGATATGGTAGCAGCGGCTCTGGGGGGTGAGAGATTTAAGGAAGTGAAGGAGTTTAAGTTAATTGGTACAGTTCTGTTTAAACATGGAAGTATGGAAGGAAAAATTAGGGAGAGAGCAGTTATTAGGGGTACACAGGTTATAGGATTACTGGGGAGGATTTTGAAGGGTAGAAGTGTGATTATGAAATTTAAAAGGGGACTACGAAATAGTATAATACTGCCAACACTGACATATGCGTCAGAGACATGGACATGGAGTAGGGCTCACCAGTTTAGAATATAAGCAGTGGATATGAGTTACTTGAATAATAATAATAATAATAATAATAATAATAATAATAATAATAATAATAATAATAATAATAATAATAATAATAAAGTTTATTCCACCAGCAGTGGTTATTCATACACGTGATAACATCAAATTAAAATACAATATCACACTTAAAACTAAAATACATAATGGTACTTAATACTACTATGGATATAGATGAATATGTTAAGACAAGTTGTATGGATAAAATAGTAGCCTGTATTTCCTTCTTAAAAGTCAAAATATCACAATATGTTTCCACTTAATAATACATCTCTCAGTTTTATTTTAATAGATTGTAGTTATTGGCCTCTTTCACCTTAGTAGGAAGATTATTCCATAGTTTTGGACCCCTGACTGAAAGACATTTTGTACCGGAATGTGTGTTAGTTTTTGGTACATAAAGGTGATCTCGTTGTCTGGTGGAGCTGCCAGTAACGTCACCGCCAGTTTGAAAAGTCATAATATGATTAGGGTATACATTATTAACATTTTGATCCCTGTGTCGTAAATAAATTTATCTTTAATCTTTAACTAACCATTTCAAATCTTCCAGAATTGGAGTAAAATGATCACATTTTCTTGCTTTGCCATCAAAAAATTTTGCAGCAAAATTCTGTAATTTTTGTACATGTTTTAATTGTGTAGCGTTAGTTATGCCCCATGTAAAAATACAATATTTCATTATACTTAATACTAAAGACTGTACAACTACAGAACGATTTTCCTTATCAAAGTAATTTTTAATCCTATTTATATACATAAGTGTTCCTGTTACTTTCTTGGTTATCTCGGAGATATGTTTATCAAAAACCATGTATCAATCCATGTGTAGTCCAAGGTTTTTTTACATGTGTGGTGTGTTGGATGGTTGTATCGTAGAGTTGTATTGTTATGTTGTTAGGAAGGTGAGATAACAGCTGGTGGGAACCTATGAACATACACTGTGTTTTGGTTGCATTCATGAGTAAACCATTCATTAAAAAGTATAATGTTGCTTTATGCAGTGTTTCTTCTGTCTTACGTATGATATTATCCATATTGCCTATCAAGTCCTTATGTAAAAATTGCGTATCATCAGCGTATTGTACCAATACGCAGTCATTAATGATGTCTTGCAAGTTATTCACAAAGATATTAAATAAGATAGGCCCCAAAATAGATCCTTGTGGAACACCATATGTGATGGGCAATATGGAACTGGTAGTGTCATTAAGGCGTACTGATTGTTTTCTACCTTTCAAGTAATTCTCACACCAGAAGTAATCAACATTACATTTTTCAAGTTTGTCGAAGAGTATTGAAAGGAGCATGTGGACTTACCAGGTGAGATGGAGAGTGTAATGAGAGTATGTATGAGAGATGTGGTATGAGTGAGATGGAAAGTGGTATTGAGTGTGGAGTGGTTGAGAAAGTGAAGTGCAATGTGGATAGAATGCAAGGTGAGGAGTTTGACAAGAAGGTGCGAGAGGCATGCAGATCTCCTGTTAGATGGCAGAACAGACTGGAAGAGTAGGTTCACTGACAGTTATTAAGAACATCTTGTTCTTGTTTCAAGTTTTGTACAATTAATTTCACTATTTTCTATTATATATGTATATAATCTGTATATAATCTGTATATATTATATCTGTATGTACAAAGTATATCTGTAATTTTTAATTAACTTCGTTTTTGTTATTTTCTTACCAAACATTTTTACATACAATATGTTCATCTATTAAGTCACAGAGTTTGTCGGTAGAGTTTTGTACCTTCCTGTATAATTCCTTGCGTTTGTGTCCATAACCAGTAATGTTCATGTACCAATATCATTTATTTCTCCATATTAATTAATATTACCTTACCTTGTGTACATATGTAGTACTAACCGTCTTGCTCGTTGGTGGCTTTTGGTTGCCTCAGACCATCGTGTTGATCGTTACACTTTTATTTTCTCTCAAATAATTATATTTTTGTCCGTTCTTACTGTGAATAATTCTCTCCCTGCAACACCACGAGACCTTCTCTCTACAATACTACACCATCCTTTCTTACAAAACTGTATATACTGTCTTTCTGCTGCAACACACATACCCTGTTATAATTCACAAATGCACTCCTTCCAACACCACACTACATCTATCCTCACCTTGCAACACTACACTGCATTATTCCTCTCCCTGCACCACAACACCTACCCTTTTCTTATAACACTACAATCATCTTGCACCAACATATCTACAATCTCTCTTCACACCATTTATAGGTTAGTCATGTCCATCAATATCAACCCCTGCAGCTCGGCACCCTCCCTCCCTGCCTCGAAATTTTTACCCTGCCGCTCACGTCAAAATTCCTCGATTTCCCCTATATTCACAACACTCTCACTCTTAACCTATATAGTGTACTGACTTCAATATAGTTTCTTGCATGCCTTCACCTCTTCCTCTTTCCAATGGTACCATCGGGAGGACTGTACGATGAATAGTTGTGGAGATAGGCCGAGTTGAAGTGGACCATGTTTGCGCGCGAATCAGCAGTGTGTCTGTGTGTACGCGCAAGATTGACTCGACTGTGGCTAAGTGTTCAGTTTCACGCGTAACTCCTTTGTCAACTCACTCGTATTACTACTATTATGTATCGTATGTCATGATTACAACAAACTGATTTGTACTGTAGGAAACACGTATATTTACCATCACTCTCCCCTGTCGGGGCGTGTTTTGTGGTGTTATTTTCTTATTACTACCATTATGTATTGTGTGTCATGATCTATACACTAAATAATAATTTGTAACCTTGTAGGAATATCATGGTGTCACTCACGTACATATATTCGGAGAGAGGTTGGGCAGGGGTAATAATATCCTCCTCCTCCGTGGTGTACGCTAGGCCAGTCTGGATCAGATTCATCACTGATGTCAGTGACATCACTGTCCAACATACAAACATATAGCTCTAACTCACGCCCTATTGCAGAGTCAGTAAGGCGTTGTGGTGGGCGGCGACGACGTTGAGGCAACGATGGTGTGGATGTGGCGAGTGGAGCGCGTCGATGCGAGGGAGTAGCGTGCCCCAATTCGGACACGCCAGCACGAGCAGTAGGTCTTCCCGACATGGTAGTGGGTAGCCAACTGATGAATCTGGCTGGGTGAACCCTTTGCTGCTACACTGCTAAATCGAGTAAACCCACTTAGAATAGCCCCGCATGGCTCGAAATAGCGCTAAATATCTTTGACGGTATATGTCATCAGCCGGTCTTTAACGTAAGATGGTGTATGCCGTCAGCCTGCTGCAGGGGTTAACTGCTCAAAGAATACTGCAAGTCTCTTATATATTGTAAAAACAATACACTCTATGGTAGCACTTACCTACATTTCAATCCTTGCTTGTTGTTGACCTCTGGCGGCCTCGGACGGCCTCAGAGGTCAACAGGACCATGCTAAACACATTCCAAGTGTAATGTTACATCTATGATCCAATTTTGGTGCTGCTTGGTCCACTGGTTTGGTCAGCAATACCATACTATGGCATACATACATATATACATTCATACTGTACAGTCGCGTGCACCAGTCGGTATCCCCCCTCTTGGTTGAAGCCATGGCCAGAGGAGAGCAGCGAATCGAACAACCCCTCCCTCCAACCCTCACCCACACCCTCTACACAAACCATCTCCACCTTCACCCCAACCCCCAACCCAGCCCCATTAACCCCTCCGCGACGGGATAACTATGGATACCCGCACTGTCAGTCCGGGGCTAGTGCACCTATCCTTCCTCCCTGTCCTGGCGCTTTTACCAAAATCGCTCAATTTCACCCTATTTCATTTACTCCGTACGTCTAAACTACGATACTGAACAACATAAATATGGTCTTGTACTCACCATCAACTCTTCCTCTCTCCAATGAAACCATCCTCAGCTCTCTGGGACTCTCCGTTGCCGAGAAATGAAGTGAGGAATGAAGGTCACTTCACGGCTGAGAGCGGGGTGGTGTTCGTGCGGGTGGAGTGGCTCTGACGTTGGCTGGGCTGGGTGGTGACAGAGGGTCGGCGAGGTGCGTGACTCAATCATTTTTATCCCATGTTAGCGCGCCGTCGTACCCCCTACCTTTTGCAGCCCCTGTTTTAGTGTGGTTAGCTAACCATTCCAGAATATTTTATGCCCTGGAGAGAAGTGTGGGAGTATTTAAGCAAAACATTTTCTGTGTCAATATCACTGATTATGTTCAACGTAAATTATACGTGTCACTATCACTTTACTTATATCCTAAAAACGTGTCACTATCACTTCACTTATATCCTAAAAACGTGTCACTATCACTTCAATTATATCCTAAAAAGGTGTCACTATCACTTCACTTATATCCTAAAAACGTGTCACTATCACTTCACTTATATCCTAAAAACGTGTCACTATCACTTCACTTATATCCTAAAAACGTGTCACTGTCACCAAGTGTCACTGTCACTTCACTTATAACTAAATAGTGTCACTGTCACCAAGTGTCACTGTCACTTCACTCGCATTACTCCCATCACTTCCTGCTTCTATATAAATTCCAGTCCATGATATCTGAAAAGCAGTTTCCAGGGCATAATGGCACACGACACTCCTTACACCAGTAACGAGTTTCCTTGAGTATCTGAGTGCATTGTGTCGTGTGCTTGCAGACATGGCAGCGGCGATAACCTGGACGACCTGACGCCAAGGTTGGCAGATCAATTAGGCTGTGGCGCAACATGTAAGCACTCTGTTGCAATCTGTCAGGGCGTCCCGCCGCTGGTCCATGCCTGTGCTGCTGCAGTGGTTGCACAGTGCTAAATTTCTGTAGGAGTTGGGTTATCAACTCCAATTCGTACTGCCGGAGTGATAGTCTGCTGTCGGGGTATTGCTGGAGGTAGACCCCCCCAAACGGGAATCGCCTTGATGAGGTGGGGGGGCTTGCGTGTCTCTATGACCTGGCGAGCTAGGCTAGAGGGGGCTTTGGCCCCTGCTCTGCCCCAATTTTGGGGAGAGAGGGTTTCCCATGCTAGTAAGGTCGCCAGTGAGAGACCAGACTAAATGGTTCCTACGCAATAGGCTGCCAGTACGGGCCAACAGTGCTGCCCTCCAGAGGGACTGCCTTCTAGGGGCAGTCCTATGTTGGATGGTTGGGTGTCTGGGCCGGGAGATGTTGGGGAAGGTGTTCTTAGCACCGTCGTGGGCAAACTTTCGAGCCATTGGGTGCTTTTTAAAACGAGTGGCCCCGTGGGGGAAGAGGTACCCCGCCTGCGGCGACCAGCGCTCGGTCCCCTCATCTGCCCGGTTGGTAGTAGCTCTTGGGTCCTGGGGCCAACAACTTTAAATCAATGATATATGGATAAACTAAAACCCAAATCTCTCTCTCGAGCGGTGGTCGACCAGGCCCTCGAGACGCCAAAATCTGGTCGTGGTGATGAGCAGAGAGCTCCAAATATGAGTAGACCCAGCAGGTCGGGTGTAGTGTCAGATAACCGTGTTAGTGGTTGACACATTGATAATAATGAATGTACAGGCATCACTTTCGTATGGCGCTATCCACTCCATTTTTAAGTGTTTCGGAGTAGTCCTTCATATCCGAATTACTTATGATTCTGATTGTAGGTCTAATATTACATTCAAAACAAATGCTGCTTCCAAAGCAGCATTTGAGGCAAAAGATTCTCTGACAGTGGGGGATACTCACTGTAAAGTTCAGTTAATACGGTCTGCCAATGTAGTAGATAGTGATTATGACTACTGTCCTAACGTTTTTGATGACTCTAAAGAGAATGTCCCAAAGGAACGTCAGGTTCCAACACCCTTTTGGTTTGTGGCGTATTACAGGGAGGGACGTGGTAACCTTATCCATGCTTCCCGTTATTTGGAGAAGGAAGTTGGAGTACTACCAATGGGCCACATAAAGAAATATGGTAAGGGCGTCTTAATCAGAGCCAAAGATCTTACTCAGGCCATGATGCTCCTCAATCTCCCCTGTCCTACTGATAGCATGTTTGAATCTATCAAACCACACCGAACATTCAATTATAGCAACGGGCGTATATATAATGAAGACCTATATGAATTTTCAGAAGAGGACATTCTTGCTATGTGCCCAGACAATGTCCAACGGATAACAAAGATGAAAGGCAGTAAAAATATGATCATCCTCACTTTTTATGGTTCGCATATCCCAGATCGCATTAACATTAACCCCACCTCTTTTGAGGTGAAGCCTTTTGTTGAGCGTCCCTTACAGTGTTTCTGTTGTTATGAGTTTGGTCATGGGAGGAGGAACTGCAACAACCGTTCCCGGTGTGGTAATTGTTCTGCTTCTGACTCACATCTTATTTCTGAATGTCGGTCAGAGAGTTACTGCTTTTACTGCAGAGATGCTCACCCCTTGCGGTCTCGCCAATGTAAGATGTACCTCCTTGAGCAGGATATTCTCCACTTGGCTAATACCCAATTCATTAGTATTGGTAGTGCCAGACGGCAACTCAACTTCAGGCGACAGAAGGATGGTGGTGTTAAGACATACGCCTCCACCCTTCGCCCCAAATCAGTTGTAGCACCCTCTCAACCCTCTCAAGAGGCAGCTGCTTTATGCTCCAGTGAGAGCGTTTCTAAGGTTACACTACATAATACCTTCTTTGTTTTGGAAACCTTATCAGACACTCATTCTGGTGACCCTTCAACTAATGACAATTCTGCAACTTTAGCTAAAGGTGTCCATGTGGTAGAGGTTCACGCTGCCACACGCTCTCCAAAAAGGAAACTTAAGTCACCTAAACGGTCACAGAGACGTCTTCATGGTTCCTCTGAGGCACTTGATTCAATAGATGTTCATCCTTATAAAGCAACCATCTCTGAGGACTCATCCATAGTTTCCTCTCAATGTCACCAGAAGCGTTCTCGTGGCTCTGATGAATCTCTTGATTCAACAGAAGTTCCTCCTCGCAAGTTTTCTTCAGGACCATCAGAGGAGCGTGAAGTTAATGTGGATGCCACTGATGTCGCGACTTCAAAAGATTCAGTTTCTTCTCCGCTAGAACAACAGAGTGATTCTACCACCTGTATTATGGATGTTGATGTGTCTGCCTGTGTCAGTGATACCACTGCTGCACAGGACAATACCAATGTAAATGCTTCTAATAATATCCCTGCTCATATACCTTCATCTTTATCAAACATATCAAATGCTTCAGGGACTCGTCAGCGGGTCCCAATTACTACCCCAAGTACTACTCCTCGGATTCGCTCTTCTAGTGGCCCAGGATTTGACAAAACGTATCGTTTGATTAGACCCTCAAGTCGAGGTGGTAGTGGGAAGTACCTCGATGAGGCTTCCCATAAACCAGGACCAAAGTAACACTTTTTAAGGTCCTTCAGTGGAATTGCCGTGGCTTGCGTGCTTCTTGGGAAGAACTTCGCATTCTTCTCTCTAGTTTCTCTCCTGCATGTGTTTCTCTTCAAGAGACAATGCTTGGGGACTACATTCCTGCCAGTCCTCCAGCATATTCTGCATTTTATTCAAATTCATTTGAAGGGCAGGGTCACCATGGTGGCTCTGCCATCCTAGTTCGTCGAGATATTCCATGCACGAGCCTGGAGCTCGACACACCGCTCCAGGCTGTTGCTGTTGAGGTTTTTATGGACTGCCCCTACACTGTGTGCAGTCTATACCTTCCTTCCAGTGTTACAGTAGAGAGGGGTGATCTCAAACGTCTTGTACGGGACCTTCCCTCTCCCTTTATTTTATTGGGTGATTTTAATGGGCGTCATCCTCTGTGGGGTGATAGTTCGATCAACCCCAGGGGTGTTTTATTAGCTTCTTTTATTGAGGATGAGGGATTAGGGGTTTTAAATACGGGAGATGTGACACATTTTAATAGCCCAACTGGGACTTTTACCGCCATTGACATTTCCCTTTGCTCACCCAGTGCTCTGTTAGATTTTACTTGGAGAGTGTTGCCAGATTTATATGGTAGTGACCATTTTCCTATACTTTTAGAAGGTAACAAGTATGAACCTCAGTCTCGTCTTCCTAGGTGGAAATTAGAGAAGGCTGACTGGCAGTTTTTTAGAGAGCTAACTTCTTCGGTCTCTTCAGTAGCCGATTTTGGTAGCTCTGATGAGGCTGTAACATATTTCACTGATATACTCCACTCTGCCACTCTCAACTCTATCCCTAAAACTTCTGGCTACTTTCCCAAACGTCCTGTCCCTTGGTGGTCACCAGTCTGCACCACTGCTGTGCGGGAGAAGCGCGCTGCTTTCTCTCACCTTCGTCGCAATTGTGGGGACCCAACTCTTTTAGAGGACTTCCGACGGGCAAGGGCCCGGGCTAGACGAGTTTTAAAAGAGGCACGACGTGCATCTTGGAAGGCCTATGTGTCTTCAATTAATAGTAAAACTCCACTCACTCAAATGTTCAAGAGAGTCCGTAAGATGGCGGGGAAATTTTCTCCTAGTTCTCCACCTGTACTTAAGGTCAATGGAGTTCAGATTATGGATAGTTTGACAGTGGCCAATACCATGGCGGAGGCTTTTGCTAGAGTCTCCAGCCGTGACTCTCGACCTCTGGCTGTGAGACATGAGTTAAGAGCCAAGGAGCGTACAGCCCTGAATTTCTCAGGGAATGAGAATGAAAGTTATAACCATATATTCACCCTGAGAGACCTGCATTCTGTTCTCTCTCTCTGTGGGGACACTTCTCCTGGGCCAGACAACATCCCATATGCAATGTTGCGACACTTGGGTGAGGAGGCAATCTCATTTCTCTTAGCTTTATATAACAGAATCTGGGTGGAGGGTGTCTTCCCTTCTGGGTGGAGGGTTGCTACCATCCTTCCTTTCCCCAAGCCAGGCAAAGACTCTAGTGTTGCCCTCAATTACCGACCAATTGCTTTGACCTCGTGTTTATGTATACTATTTGAGAAGATGGTGAATGTCAGACTGGTATACTTCTTGGAACGGGGTGATTTTCTGTCTCCGTCCCAGTCGGGTTTTCGTAAACATCGTTCCACTACAGATGCTCTGGTCAGGTTGGAAGCTGCTGCATGTGAGGCCTTTGCACGACATCAACACCTTGTCTGTGTATTCTTTGATTTAGAGAAAGCATATGACACTACATGGCAATATGGCATCCTGCAGCAGCTCCATGTATATGGCCTGGAGGTCGCCTTCCACGCTTTCTTAAAGAGTTTCTTAGTGGTCGCAGTTTTTCTCTCAGCATCTGTTGCACAGGAGGAGGGCGTCCCTCAGGGAAGTGTCCTCAGTGTCACATTGTTTGCAGTAGCAATTAATGCCATTGCCTCATCCCTTCCGGACGGTATAGCCAACTCGATGTACGTTGATGACCTAGCAGTCTGGTTTGCTGCCTCCTGTATGTCAGTGGCGGAGCGACTTATGCAGATTGCCCTTGACAGAGTGTCACGTTGGACTGGTTCTCATGGGTTTCGATTTTCTCCTGCCAAGACGGTTGCTATGCACTTCTGCCGCATCCGAGGTGTCCACCCTGATCCGGACTTATTCATGTATGGTCATCGGATACGCTGTGTCGAGGAGACTCGCTTTTGGGGTCTCCTTTTCGACAAACGTTTGACTTGGGTTCCCCACTTACGTACACTTAAGGTCTCTTGCCTCAAGGCTCTTAATCTGTTGAGGGTTCTGAGCCATACTACCTGGGGGGCTGATCGGGCCTCCCTCCTTCGCCTATACCGTGTTTTTATTAGGTCAAAACTTGATTATGGGTGTGAGGTGTACTCCTCTGCCACATATGTCCGTCTCAGAGTTTTAGAGCCTGTTCATAATGCTGGGATACGTCTGGCAACTGGAGCATTCAGGTCATCACCAATCCCCAGTCTCCTGGTGGACGCTAACGAACCACCTCTAGATCTCCGTCGCCAGTCCTCAATGATTCGTTGTTGGCATCGATTACATCGACTTCCCGACTCCCTTCCTTGCTTGGCGGTGTCATCTGATATCATGTCTAATTATTACCTTTCACATTCTCGTACACCTTGGCCCTTTGGCTTCCGGGTCAGGAAGGCTATGGAGGAGATGGGAATTGAAGATTTCCAGATTCGTCCTGTGAGGGTCCCCAGGGTGGCTCCATGGCTTCTTCCAGAAGTTTTTCCCTGCACCTGTTTTACAGACAAAAAATAATCTCTTCCTCCTCCAGTGGCTCGTTCCCTGTTTTTAGAACATGCCTTCACTCACAGGGAGTCCCTCCCTGTGTACACAGATGGGTCAAAGTCTGATGCTGGAGTTGGTTTTGGAGTTGTCTTTCCTGACTTTTGCCGTGGTGGTAGACTTCCTTCAGTCATGTCGATTTTCACTGCTGAGCTCTCGGCCATTTTATATGCCATCCAAGTGATTTTTACTCTCCCTCAGCCTTCTTTTACTATTTATAGTGATTCCTGTAGTGCCTTGCAGGCCTTGTGTAATTTTAACTCTCCCCATCCCCTGGTGTTGGCCATCTTTAAGTGGCTTGTCCTCCTGGGTCGTCGTGGCCGCAAAGTCACTTTCTGTTGGGTCCCGGCCCATGTGGGTGTCGATGGTAATGAGCGAGCTGATGCCCTGGCCAAGGCTGTGGTCTCCAATTCTCGGCCTCCTGCCGTTATGGTTTTTAGATAGTTTGATATTATTTAGTCTTGATTCTTTTTTATATATTAGTTAAGTTGACGCGTTCTTTTAGTAATGGTGTATGTTTATAGTTTGTGTGTAATTTAGTTACGATACGTGTCCCTTACGGGAGTTTGTGAGTTTGTTAGTTGAGGATAATAATTTTGTGTTGGGCGGTTTATGACCCTAGCTGTTGCGCCGCCAGATGCCTAGTTGCATCAATAAATAAATACAAATGCTGGAGGTAGAGCAAGTACGAATTTAGCACTGTGACGTCAATAAGGTGGAAGAAAGCCTTCTTGTACCACTTGCAGGTTTTTCTCAGACAATCGATGGCACTCACCATCATGTCTGACTTATCGACGAGCCTCATAATTATATTATAGTCAAGCACAGCATCAGGCTTGAAGACGTTGTTACCTGTGCCGCGCTCAATCTTCCCAGAATCCAGCATCGTGCCCCTGTGGAAGGTGGTGAGCATCCGGACGGGGCGTTTATCGTGCCAAGTAATGGCCAGCATTTTCCCCGATTTCTTCATGAGACAGTCACCCCTGTGGGTGGGGGGAAATACTGGCCAATTCCTCCTATTGACACGAACGGTGCTGCAGGATCCAGTTTGGTGCTGCAGAAGGAACTGACTAAGTGCTGGAGAGGTGTAATAATTATCAGTGTACAAGATGTGGTTGTTGTCAAGGTAATCCCCCATGAGTTGCTTGACAACACTCCCGCTGAATCCGAGACGGTCCTGGCCCGGGATATCCACATCCGTACCTGAATAAAGTATAAAATCCAACACATAGCCAGTCTTACAGTCGCAGATGACATAGAATTTGATGCCAAATCTATGCCTCTTTGACGGGATGTACTGAATAAAGGACCCTCGTCACCTGAACAGCACCAGAGACTCGTCGATAACAACATTCTGGAATGGTCGAAAAAAGCCTCGCATTTTCCCCTGGAACATAGTCATATGTTTTTTTCCAAAGCCTAATTTTCCAAAGCCTGTCTTTCAGGTGTGGACCCATGTTGGGGGTGAAGTGAATATAGGAAAGTATGTCCCTATACCTGTCTCGGGACATATATTTTCCAAAGGCAGGCGTGGAAAGAAGGGCGTTAGTGCTCCAGAAGTCCTTGAGGCGATGTTTCCTGACGTGCGGCATCAGCATCGTCAGAGCTAACCACACATACAACTTAGCAACAGTCACGTCAGTCCAGTTCAACATCTTGCTGTGTTCCCTATCAGGTGGATTGCTGAATTGTCTAAATTGATTTATTTCCTGCGTCAAGTATGTCATCATTATTACGTCAAAGAACGCAGTAAAATATTCCAATATTGATGACAACGGACGACAGGGAAATACGGCTGTTATCTTCCCTCTACCCTTCCCCTTCCCTCTTCCAACACCTTTCTTTGTTTAGCGTCTTTGCAACACCTCATCTGAAGAAGAATCTGAGGAGGATGAAAAATCCAACCTCCTCCTTGGCCTCTTCTTACCTGGGGGAGTAACCCCGTAGTGGGGTTTGGAGGTGGAAGCTTTTTGTTCTGCATCCACGTGAGAGGTAGCAACAATAGGAGACAAAAGATTGTCTCTCAAACTACCTCTCAAAGCTCCCACCCCACTCGTGGACGGAATTGCAACAGGGGCTGCAACGTTGGATACGTCTTGCACGCTTGATGTTGAAGGAAGAGCTGTGTGGGATACAGATTCACACACTTCTTCCTCTGATGACTGGTCAAGCTGCCATTCCGTATCATATATACTCTCATTGTCGTCACTACCAAGCGATAACTCGGACAATTCCTCCAACTCCCTTTCAATTGCAGAGTCTGAGAGCCTAGCAGGTGGTTTGCGAGCTCTTGCAGGCTGCACGCGGGGAGTTGAAGTCACGAGAGATGATGTACTTGGCAGCGCGGTAGGGGGTAACGAATCGGACACGCGCGAAAATTCTGAGTCACGTTCAGCCATCTTCATGGTCAGTAGCACACTAATTTATGTATGGGATGAGTAGGGCTGGTGGTGATGTATAGCCAAGTAAAAAAAAAAACGCCAAATTGGGCTCGTAAATGCCGACATTGGCAATAGCGGTGCTTCATCCCGTCTGGTCACCACATGGCAGTGGCGTAAGACACGACCCGGGCACTTCCTGGGGGCGTCTATGACCGCGATCCGGACATTAAGGGTTAAGAAAGTTGCTGGTTAGGCGTGATATCACTCACGTATTGATATTAATATTTATGTTAAACATTCACTTAAATTACCAATACCATCCATACCACACCAGAAGGAGCTAATCTACAATAATGTGTTAATGTGACGTTATGGAGAAAACAAATTCATATAAAGTCAGTAAAAATATACAAACAACCATAAATATAGCAATTTACTGGTTTTAAAATCAGTAAATAATTTACATATGTCCAGTGAATGAGTTATTCCAATAATATAAGATATATTACAGTGCTTAAACACAGTTTTGTTGTGTCATTCTGGTACACGTCACTTATTATATCTATCATTTTTTCATGTGTTTTTATTTCTTTTAATTTGTTTATGATCTCTTCTCTTTTTATTGAGTCATATGCCTTCTTAAAATCTATTGCTGCTACGATTAATGGTGTCTTGTTCTTGTAGCTCTTTTCAATACAGTATCTGAGTATGAGTATATTATCTTCAATTCATCTTCCCTGTGTAAATCCAGACTGCGATTCACTATTTAAGTCATTAACTTGTAGTTGTTGTTCTATTTTGCTCTTCATTATTGACATAAATATTTTATAATCAATATTTGTGAGTGCTATGGGTCTTAAATCCTGGGCTGTTGGCTTAACTTTTTTTGGTATCATCTCTGTTCTTGAAGCTTTCCAAGTTTGTGGGACTTTTCCTTGTCTAATTATATTATTAAAACAGTATGTTAGTTTTTCTATACATATTTTACTATCTATCAATGCCATATAGCATTCAGGTTTTACCCCATCTGGACCAGCCGCCTCTTTGTTTTTCAAACCTTTTAATGTTTTTATAATTTCTTCTTTATATATTATTGGTTCTTCCATAGTTGTTATTTTACGAGTTAGGTCAGCTCCAACAATCATATCCATATGTTCCATTAGCATGTAATTTCTGTTGTCTTGCATAGTTTCATTAATTATTTGTTCCTCTTTTTTCTTCTGTGTTCCAAATATTCTTTATGTTATTGTCATGTTTTTTATATATATCCTCCCAAAACATTTCCAGCTCTTGTGCTGCATCTTCTGGGTTTAGTATTCCTCCCTCTGTACTATATAATTCCCCTTTGTCTTTATCATAGTTTATTTCTTTACCTTTTAATTTGTCAATATATTGCCATAGTCTCTTGCTTTTGTCACTACTTTTATTTATCTCCTCTGTCACCTTTTTCTCGTGTTTTATTATTGCTTCTTTGATCAATCTTTTCACCCTGTCTTTTTGTCCTTTATACATGTTCCAAAGTCTATCTCTTACTTCTTTACTAACCTCATTTCGTTTATTGCGGGATTGCGGTGATGGTCGCTCCCAAGGAGCGCCCTGGTAGTGTTGTACGCCACTGCTATGTCGTGACCGGGCGAGATGAAGCACCGCTATTGCCAATGTCGACATTTGCGAGCCCAATTTGGCGTTTTTTTTTTTAATTGGCTATACTTCACCACCAGCCCTAAAAATCACCATCGTCAGTCAGTGTGTTACTGACTGTGAACACGGATGGATGTGAATTAGATTTCTCGTGCGTGTCCGATTCTGTATTGCGTCATGCTACCATCCACCACTGACTACCACCCGCGTGGGACGCGTTCAGTTGTCGTCAGAGCCACTACACGTACGCGAACGCAACCGCGCTCCGCCCGAGAAATTACCCTTCATTCCTCACTAAATTTCTCGGCAACGGAGAGTTGTAGAGAGCTGGGGTTGGTGCTTACAAGACCAAATTTAAGTTGTTCAGTATCGTAGTTTAGACGTACGGAGTAAGTGAAATTGAGCGATTTTGGTAAAAGCGCCCGGACAGGCAGTAAGGATAGGCAGAATAGCCCCGGACTGACAGTGCGTCTATCCATAGTTATCCCGTTGCGGAGGGGTTAATATGGATAATTAAATGATATTGGTACATGAACATTACTGGTTATGGACACAAACGCAAGGAATTATACAGGAAGGTACAAAACTCTACCGACAAACTCTGTGAGTTAATAGATAAACATATTGTATGTAAAAATGTTTTGGTAAGAAAATAACAAACACGAAGTAAATTAAAAATTACAGATATACTTTGTTTTTAATAGAAAACAGTGAAATTAATTGTACAAAACTTGAAACAAGAACAAGATGTTCTTAATAACTGTCAGTGAACCTACTCTTCCAGTCTGTTCTGCCATCTAACAGGAGATCTGCATGCCTCTCGCACCTTCTTGTCAAACTCCTCACCTTGCATTCTATCCACATTGCACTTCACTTTCTCAACCACTCCACACTCAATACCACTTTCCATCTCACTCATACCACATCTCTCATACATACTCTCATTACACTCTCCATCTCACCTGGTAAGTCCACATGCTCCTTTCAATACTCTTCGACAAACTTGAAAAATGTAATGTTGATTACTTCTGGTGTGAGAATTACTTGAAAGGTAGAAAACAATCAGTACGCCTTAATGACACTACCAGTTCCATATTGCCCATCACATATGGTGTTCCACAAGGATCTATTTTGGGGCCTATCTTATTTAATATCTTTGTGAATAACTTGCAAGACATCATTAATGACTGCGTATTGGTACAATACGCTGATGATACGCAATTTTTACATAAGGACTTGATAGGCAATATGGATAATATCATACGTAAGACAGAAGAAACACTGCATAAAGCAACATTATACTTTTTAATGAATGGTTTACTCATGAATGCAACCAAAACACAGTGTATGTTCATAGGTTCCCACCAGCTGTTATCTCACCTTCCTAACAACATAACAATACAACTCTACGATACAACCATCCAACCCACCACACATGTAAAAAACCTTGGACTATACATGGATAGATAACCAAGAAAGTAACAGGAACACTTATGTATACAAATAGGATTAACAATTACTTTGATAAGGAAACTCGTTCTGTAGTTGTACAGTCTTTAGTATTAAGTATAATGAACTATTGTATTTTTATAAGGGGCACAACTAACGCTACACAATGGGGAATTTTCTAAACTCGTGGTTGCCACCAGGTGACATCACAATCGATGGTTCATCGTGCACACAAGCAAAATAAAATATTCCTTCAGTCATTCTATACACAAACAAAAATGCATCGAGCTTAAATGATACATATTTCTACACAATTCTTTCTAAGTAGTAAAACATAGGTAAAATAGTACTATTCATGATCAAAAGGAGTTAAGTTGATTTTCTGGTGAAATTGGCATTCAGATTATTTGGCCATCTCGGGATTACCAAACAGGTACACCATTGATTGGAAACATAGTAAATGAAAATACAATTAACTTAAAAAGAACATGCAGGTGATAGTTAAAACTCCGAATTACATAGATCAACTTCCTGGTTTATTGAAATACATATTTCAATTGAGAATAGGCAACTCGAATGTGCTGGCGAATTAGTCGAATCGTGGAGGGAATCAAAACAAAACAAACGTGTTTATCCGACTGGCGCTCACATTGGTTATTGTTACGTGGTTGGTTTGGTTCTTTTATAAGAACAATGGACTACGGTAGCTGGACGTTGCAACAGCTGAAGGAGGAGTGAGGACTCTCAGGGACTCAGGCAGACGCCAGACAGGCTCTCAGCTGATGTTTGTTTTGGTTCGAGTCTCGCTTGGCTACTTTTGCCTTGTCACTCACTGGGAGAAGGAGATACTAATATCTCCACAAAAATAACTCTATCTATATATTACCATGTTACTGGGTATGCTACGTCATAATATGTAGTACAGTCTTAATCATATTTATTTGTATTGTCGAAATAAATAGATTTTAGCCTTGGCATATGCCTTACTTTAAATATCGAAAGCAGAAGGTCGACAATCACGAAACAAAAATATCCAATTTAACCAACTTATCTCAAAATTATCCATACAGGTTATTAAAAAGTCGATGCAGGATTCAAAAATTATCATAATGATCAAGGTTCTATGCATTTGTATGCTGATAGGATTTTTAAAAACAATATTTTAGCTCATGTCTCATGAATTGTCTGCACAGCAGAGACATCTAGCGGATTAGTTCCAGAAATTCCCCATTAAAACATGTACAAAAATTACAGAAATTTGCTGCAAAAAGTTTTGATGGCAAAGCAAGAAAATATGATCATGTTACTCCAATTCTGGAAGATTTGAAATGGTTAGTTAAAGATGAAAGATAAAATTATTTACGACACAGGGATCAATATGTTCAAGTATGTTTATAATGTATACCCTAATCATATTATGACTTTTCAAACTGTCGGTGACGTTACTGGCAGCTCCACCAGACAACGAGATCACCTTTATGTACCAAAAACTAACACACATTCCGGTACAAAATGTCTTTCAGTCAGGGGTCCAAAACTATGGAATAATCTTCCTACTAAGGTGAAAGAGGCCAATAACTACAATCTATTAAAATAAAACTGAGAGATGTATTATTAAGTGGAAACATATTGTGATATTTTGACTTTTAAGAAGGAAATACAGGCTACTATTTTATCCATACAACTTGTCTTAACATATTCATCTATATCCATAGTAGTATTAAGTACCATTATGTATTTTAGTTTTAAGTGTGATATTGTATTTTAATTTGATGTTATCACGTGTATGAATAACCACTGCTGGTGGAATAAACTTTATTATTATTATTATTATTATTATTATTATTATTATTATTATTATTATTATTATTATTATTATTATTCAAGTAACTCATATCCACTGCTTATATTCTAAACTGGTGAGCCCTACTCCATGTCCATGTCTCTGACGCATATGTCAGTGTTGGCAGTATTATACTATTTCGTAGTCCCCTTTTAAATTTCATAATCACACTTCTACCCTTCAAAATCCTCCCCAGTAATCCTATAACCTGTGTACCCCTAATAACTGCTCTCTCCCTAATTTTTCCTTCCATACTTCCATGTTTAAACAGAACTGTACCAATTAACTTAAACTCCTTCACTTCCTTAAATCTCTCACTCCCCAGAGCCGCTGCTACCATATCTGCGAGTGTGAGTGAGTGTGTGTGTGTGTGTGTGTTAGATGTAAACAGTAACATTTTAAGTGTATATCTTTGTATGTGTCTGTCAGTCCATCAAACCTACGCAAGGTATACACATTTTACACATATCATTTCTCACTCTGTTGATTGAAATTAAACCATCCAACGCTAGATTACGTCACGTATCATTAACAATATTATCATAGTTGTTATTATTCTGATCGTTGTCCTGTCATTACATTTTTATATCCATGTTCTTCTGTTGGCTAACAAGTTTTGAGCATTGTACCGTTTATCTGATGTTTTTATTCATACTCTTTGACCAAAAAGGACAGCTCACCCCGTAGCTCAGATGGTAAGAGCACCAGCTTTCTTCTCATGTCTCCTTGGAGACTTAAGAATGAGATTCACGCGTTGGAGGTCACAGGTTCAATTCCTGTCGGGGTGAATACATGTTTTCTTTTTCTTCTTTTATTATGTGACATATATATTTTATTTTGATTAATTGAAAATTTTCTTGTTGGTGAATTGGAAGGTCTGTGATTCCTCCAAATTATGCCACGAAACAGATTCCCTATTAGTAACATTAAGGTCGTCTGTTTCCTGGCATAGTTAGAAGGAAGCAGTAACCCTCCAATTTACCAAAAAAGAGAATCTTCCCATAAGGGGAGAATACACTTTTAGTGGTATAGTCGAGTGCCTTGATTCCTCTAAAGTATGTCAGGCAGAGACGACCAAATAAACAAATATAATGTTGGGGTCTTGGTTGCTTAGAATATATTGTAGGAATCATTTAATTGTTCCAGATTTACCAACACTGTAGATATCTGCCCCTTAATGAAGACATGACTGGACCCAATGTTTATACAGACGTACTGTACACGAAACACATTAACTTTGTCTTTATGTCTTGTTCTTGTTCATCACCAGAAACTCGATGATGATAATAATAATAATAATAATAATAATAATAATAATAATAATAATAATAATAATAATAAAGATAATAACAATAATAATTATATTTTTTTTCTATTTTTCACTACTACTCCATACATCTTTATGCTGCCAAATACCCGGTAGGCAGAAACAACATAAACTGCATAGCCTACGTGAAGTTGTGACATTTTGTATATCTTCAAGGTTAATAAAAATAAAATAATAATAGAATAGGCCGGTTCACACTGGCAAAATTTCGGCATCTGTTCTCTCTGATTTCGGGTAAGAAAAGTCCCGATTTCGGTGTGTTTTTTCCCGGAAGGGAGAGATAGAGACAATTAGTGGGTTATGTCAGGTACAGTACTAATTAATGTGTGTATATAAGATTGAGAGAGAGAGAGAGAGAGAGAGAGAGAGAGAGAGAGAGAGAGAGAGAGAGAGAGAGAGAGAGAGAGAGAGAGAGACCACACGTCTCTCTTTACAAACATAGATGGACCGACATCTTTGAACTAGAATAACCAAGTTAATAAAAATCATTTAGATGTTTAAGATGAAAGCATTTGCTCGCCTAAAGAATATTGCAAAGAATTTGAAGGAAAATCCATAAAACAATTGTTATTAATTTGTATAAACTTATTCCTTTGCATGACCTTTGCATATTAAATGAAACACACATTGCAATTCAGTTTTTTTCTTTTGTAAGGAAAGATTTTACGGGAAGTAGTAGATTTTGTAATCTATATAATAATATATATATAACACTCCGTTTGTAAGTGTGTCTGTGTGTATCGCTGCTATGCACGGCCGCATCGTTTGACCTAGAGTAAAACGTAATACATAACTCTGATGGGCGAAGCCTAGGAAGTGTCCTCGGCCTACAATTTTTTTTTTTAATGACCAAAGGGGGGGTTGTGGGGGGTTGAACCCCTACAGTAGGCTTGGCAGGAATCGTTTTCTTCGGTACTCACGGCTCCGAGTACTCTGACTGTCGGAACTGCAAGAACTGGTTCTGGAACCTATTACCCTGTATTCATTATGCACTGACTTGGTAATCATTATAGCTTTGTCCAGGCGAGAATAATTCCCTGGACTCGGTAATCACTTGTGGTGTGTGAGACGAGTCCAGCTGTAATATGATTACCGAGTAGGTAGTGATATTAACCTTCATAGTCATACGGTCACATCTCGATTTTTTTTTTTTTTTTTTTTGACTAAATGATAAACAGTTGAAACATTTGGCGAATGTCAAATTAATTCTACACTACTATTACATCCATTATATCACAGTGTACATTATCGATTACATACTATCATAAAATACTTCCCTTAATTCTAATATGTGTTTTATCATATTTGATGTTCCACCACCATACTTTAAAGAGTCATTGCGTATCAAACAAAGAATGTAATCAGGGTTAACTTTATCCATGTATGTCCATATCGGTGCCTTTTTGCTACATTTTAGTGACATGGTTAACTAATAGTCAACGCAAAGTTAAAATATATATGCTTAAATTATACAGCCAGTCATAAGGGACTGATACATTGCAAAGTAAATGATTTATCAGTACTAATTCTTAATGAAATAGTAACTCTTTTAACGTGAGTGTTTATTGTATGTGTAAACTAGGCTTTAAGGGTTTGGAACCCCTTAGAGCTCAGCCACTCACTTTCAATTCTCAGACTACCCTTCATTTCCTTCTGTCTACTTCGTGCTAGCTGTCCCACTTTCCAATCATATTTTCCCTCAGTCAAGAGTCGCGGATCGTGACATAGAAATTTTTAAATTGTGCGGCCTGTGTCCCCCTGTGACGAGCTGAATCCCTTGGCTTAGGCCTACAGCGTCCAACCGATCTACTCGTTCGTATTCGTAACATAATTGACAAGTATATTAATTTATTGACTGCAGTAAATCCTTCAAATCTGGCATGTTTATCATGAAATGGCGTTAATATGCATTGTATACTGATAGTGACGTAATTATAGCTAGGATATCCTGAATGATGGTGGTCTGCTAATGGTACCCCAATTCTCAAGGGCCCTCGTTCAGTTGGCGATTACTGGCCCATTTCCATCACTCCTGTGTTGTCTAAGGTGTTTGAGAGGTTGGTGGCTGTGCGTTTAAGTAACTTAATGGAACGTAATGGTGTATTACCACCCTCGCAGTTTGCATATTGTCATGGTCTTTAGATTATTATAAGACCCGATGCACCCAAGAGAATAAATGCACCGTTGCTCTCCCAAATACTCTAGGTTGACACTATGGAAGTATACTTGAAACATTGAGAAAATAACATTAATTTAATTCACAAACACTATGCGTTTCACTCAAGTACATTGACCACATTTAACTTGTGTCAACACATTAATAACATTAACTTGACACAATACATTAATAACAATAATTTGACACAATACATAACATTACATTAACACATAGTTCTGTTCTCCCACCTTCAGCAATACAAAAATAATAACTTAATACTAGACCTTAAATATTAAACCTTAATACTACTTACAACTATTTCACCAACCCCGTCACCACCACAATGCACCACCAATCCACCTGGAGCACAAGAAGCAGAGGGAATGTTTGAAACCTTGCCTTGTTGGATTTATGGCTATCAACCAGAGACATACAGGGTGTCCGGAATTTTTTACCCGAAAATTTGGCATATGCATGCTTTATTAATTATGAAAAGAAAATACTCTATAGATGTGATCTTTTTTTTTCTTAGTTTAGCGGTAATTGAGACATTTAATTTAGGGGGGGTGGGAGTAGGGGACAGGCTTGAGGGGGTGCGGGAATATGGGGACAGGCTTGGGGTGGGTAGAAAGCCTGTCCCCCTATTCCTGCACCCCCCTAATCCCCCAAGCCTGTCCCACTACTCCTGCAATCCCCAAAACAACCCCCCCCAAGCCTGTCCCCCTATTCCTACACCCCTTTAAATGTGTGACATTTGAACGGGGGGGTTTGGGGGGTTGCAGGAGTAGTGGGACAGGCTTGGGGGGTTAGGGGGGTGCAGGAATAGGGGGACAGGCTTTCTACCTACCCCAAGCCTGTCCCCATATTCCCGCACCCCCTAAAGTCTATCCCCTACTCCCACCCCCCCTTAATTAAATGTCTCAATTACCGCTAAACTAAGAAAAAAAAAGATCACATCAATAGAGTATTTTCTTTTCAGAATTAATAAAGCATGCATATGCCAAATTTTCCATTTTATTCTATCAATTTATATAAGGTCATAAAGTTTTGTCTCCCTCAGAAAACTTAGCAGTTTGCTTATAATATTCTTATCATCAAATAAAACATTTTCGATGGTAAGAGCTAGATGTTTAAATTGAAAATATCTTTTAATGTTAAGGCTTTCCTGTTCATACTTGTCACAGAACAGTAATAAGTGACTTATTGACTTTACTGTGTCACATTGTGTGCACCTAGGGAGAAATTCTTTGTTTATGTACTGCTTGGTGGCGTTGACCCTTAAACGAGCCAACACCACCTCGTCCCTGCGACTACGACAGGATGACGTAGCCCAGGGTTCAATATGAAGCTTGACTTTATTTCTGATGTCAAGTCTGGTCCACTGCCTTTGCCACAGGAGATGAATTTTAGATTTTATGAGAGAGACAAAACACCTGAGATCCGTACGGACTATGCTAAGGTCCAGATCAACAGTCGACCCTGCTAATTTATCAGCCTGTTCATTACCATAGGTACCATAATGTGATGGTACCCATATTAACTTGATCAATTTATTGGCACTAAACAGCTTACTAATGATATTACCCTGTATTTCATTGTTAGTTGTATTCAAAGATTTAATAGCTTTAAGTGAACTTAATGAATCAGTAAATATGACTATCCTATCGTGGGTCGTCGATAGGGCAAAATCCAAAGCTTTATCTATAGCAAATAATTCAGCAAGAAAAATAGATGTATGATTCAGCAGTCTGAATCTTAACTGACATTCATGCGACCATACACCCGCACCAACACATTCATCCGTCTTGGACCCGTCGGTATATAGATGGAAATAAGAAAGATGTTTGACAATTATCTCAAGAAACCTCTGGTGTACCTCCACCTCCGGCACCTGGGATTTAACCCCTGGTAAACAGGATTCCACACAAATAAAAGGGGGTATTACCCAGGGTGCAATATTTACTGTAACCAGGGAATCGATTGTTGATAAGTCTATACCGACAAACTCTACGAGGTCGTGGAGTCTTGCTCTGAGGGACCTAACGCCAGTGCCCTCCGGGGCCGTGCGTCCCCTAGGCGGATAACTTGGCCCTTCCAGGGGCCTATCGCCATGGCCACCCGGCTGCAGGTGCAAAAAGGCACCACCGGGAGGATAACTCGGCTCCCCGGGAATACAAACAGCGGGCCTGGTGTCCCTTGGCCTAACGCCAGTGCCCCCTGGGGCGCAGGGGTTCCCGGACGGATGACTCGGTCCCTCTGCCAGGGGCCTAACGCCATGGGCCCCCGGGTGCATATTAGTCAAGTCTGGAAGAGTATACTTCATAGGGAAAATTAGAGCCAATCAGAGCTCGAGCTGGCTGTCTGAGCCAATCAGCGCCTGAGTTGCAGTGTTACCATCTCTCTCTCTCTTTCAAACATACATACACACATACATTTTCTCTCTCTCTCTCTCTCTCTCTCTCTCTCTCTCTCTCTCTTATACACACACATACATCTCTCACACACACATACATCTCTCCCTCTCTCTCTCTTATACACACACATACATCTCTCACACACACATACATCTCTCCCTCTCTCTCTCTTATACACACACATAGTCATATACATCTCTCTCTCTCTCTCTCTCTCTCTCTCTCTCTCTCTCTCTCTCTCTCTCTCTCTCTCTCTCTCTCTCTCTCTCTCTCTCTCTTTTATACACACACATACATTCTCTTTCTCTCTTTCAAACACACACACACATATTTTTTTCTCTCTCACTATTATCATTATCTCTTACACACACATACACTATCTCTTTTTCACACAGTCTCTCTTTCTCTCTCTTACACACACACTGTCTCTCTTTCTCTCTTACACACACACACATACACACACTCTCTCTCTCTCTTGTACACACACTCCTTTTCACTTTCTCTCACAAACACACACACACTCGCTCTATCACACACATACACTCTCTTTTTCACACCGTCTCTTTCTACCCGCCTCTAGGAATGCAGGGAGGGGAGGGGAAGGGTGAGGTGGGGCCAGCGAGGGGTGAACACACACACACAGATAGAGGGAGAGATGTGTGTATGTATGGTAGAGATCGAATGAGATGTATGAGTGTGTGTGTAAGAGAGAAAGAGAGATAATAATAATACTGTGAAAGAGAGATAGAGCGAGTGTGTGTGTTTTTGTGAGAGAGAGAGTGAAAAGGAGTGTGTGTACAAGACAGAGAGAGAGTGTGTGTTTGTGTGTGTGTAAGAGAGAGAAAGAGAGACAGTGTGTGAGTAAGAGAGAGAGAAAGAGAGACTGTGTGTGAAAAAGAGATAGTGTATGTGTGTGTGAGATAATAATAATATTGAGAGAGGGATAGTGTGTGTGAGAGAGAGAAATATGTGTGTGTGTTTGAAAGAGAGAATGTATGTGTGTGTATAAGAGAGAGAGAGAGAGAGAGAGAGAGAGAGAGAGAGAGAGAGAGAGAGATGTATGTGTGTGTATAAGAGAGAGAGAGAGAGAGAGAGAGAATGTATGTGTGTGTATGCATGTTTGAAAGAGAGTGAGATGGTAACACTGCAACTCAGGCGCTGATTGGCTCAGACAGCCAGCTCGAGCTCTGATTGGCTCTAATTTTCCCTATGAAGTATACTCTTCCAGACTTGACTAATATGCCACCCGGTGCCCATACCCAATCATTTTATAGTGATGAAAGACTGCGGAGTGTTAGTAGGTGGAGGCATGATCTCACTATATTGTGGTTGGGAAGTAATGATATAAAGGAAAATACTCAACCTAGGAAATTGGCAGAAGAAATTTTAGAAATAGCAGAAAATATAGAAAAGGAGAGTGGGTCCAAAGTAATACTAGTAGAAATAGAAAGTAGAATTTATAGATCAGGGAGACCAATTGCAAGTGAGAGATATAAGAAAATAAAGAAATCAGTGAATAACATTTTGGCAAATGCAAATAGGCTTAATTACATAAATTTCAATAGTAGGGAATTAGAACAGCATTTGAGTAGTGACGGGGTACATTACGATAGAGAGGGACAAAGGAAGAGAGAGAGAAAGTTTAGAGAAGTAATAGGGCACTGGAAAAATAGGTTTGAAAAGTAAAGTAACAGGGGGGTGGGAATTAACGTAAGAGGGGGTAAAGGAAAATACAGGCTATAACAAGTAGAATGATAACACGCAGTGGCGTGCGAGCGAAAGTCATGGCAGAAGCGTTAGAAATGAGTGAAGTGGTGGTTGATGATAGAGAAATGGAAACAGCTGATACGGATTCAGATGGGGAGGTAAGATTCGAAATGCGGGAATTGAAACTAATAACAGAACAAATGACTAAGATTGCGATGAAGGTACAAGACTTAGATCAGTTGAAAAACATAGGGGAACAATTTGATAACTTAACGGAACTTGTGAGTGAGTTAGAAAGGTCGGGAGAGACACAGTTTGTTCGTGTCAGAGAGAGGGAAGTTACACCTCCATCCTCACCATTATGGAGGAGACCCGAACCAGCTTCACGTTCACAGTGGTCCACTATACCTTCTCGAATAGATACTCAATTTTCCCTGCCTGCCACACACGTTTATCAACCACTCGTAACATTTGGCACAAATACTAACCCTATATTACAACCTCCATTATCAAATGTCACCTATAATCCTAATGTAACAAACCCTGCAACAAGTGTTAATACCAACTTGGTTAAACCCCGAGATATTCCAAAACTTGAGTTAGATACATTGCAGAGTTTAGATTCCTCGGCTAGGCTACAAATGTTCTTTGAAGCAGTGGAAAGGTGCACAGGCGATTCATGCACTCGTGTAGAGGTAGCGAAGTCTCGAATAGACAATGAGCTGTCAGTCTTGATACACACGGCCCAGAAACGGGGAGAGATAGTAACATGGAAGGAGTTAAAAACATATTTCACGAGGGAATTTAAGGTCGAGTTAAATTTTGACCAGGCATGGCGCCAGGGTGATGAATTCAGATACGAGTGGACAGAAAACCCACAAACATTTGCCCACCAATACAAATGTCACTATGCAGCAATACAAGGACAGTTCCAAAGTCAACAACTACCCTCAAGGGATAGGATAATAAAACGGAAGTTGTTACAAGGTTTCCCAAGAATCAGTAGGGAAAGATTAGAATCTTTTGTGGATGAACAAATTCCCTAAAAGATTTCCTTGAAAGAGTGGAACATGAGAGATTATTGTTGACACAGAGACTTGAACCAGCGAATATGTTGTCAGGGGTAGACATACAAATGGATGAAGAAAATAACAAAACTAAAGTAGAAAAGAAGGAAGAAAGTGAAATGTATAAGTTAACAAAACTGGTAGAAAAGTTAGCATTGAAGGTGGAAAAGATATCATTTGAAAAATTAATAAACCCCAAACTTCTAGGTATTGTTCTTACTGTAAAACGACCACTCATGACTTGCAAAATTGCTGAAGTAAACCCGAGAAGGGAAAATGTTTTAATTGTTTACGTGCTGGTTGTTGGAGCACTAGTCCCGCATGTCCTGGGAAGGCTCAGTATAGGCAAGGTCTTAATAATAGTACAGGTTATACTAATTATTACCATCAAGCCAGGAACCTAACAAAACCAAAGGGGGAATTATCACCAGTGATAAATATTATAGTGAATGGAAAGGTGTGTGCAGCTATTATTGACACAGGTAGTGTCATAACCTTGATAAAAAGAAGTGCGGTTAAGCGACTAGGGTTACAGATAGATACGACCAAGGGTAGAACTAATCCTGTAGGAATTACGGGAAAGCTGCTTAAAGTGTTGGGTATGGTGAAAATAGAAGTTAATGTAGGAGATCAAGGAGTATGTAGTCAGTGGGTAACGGTAGTACCAGATTCATATTTGGATAGAGAAATTTTGTTGGGGTGTGAAATAATTAGTAAGGCAAACTTGACTTGGAATTGTAAGGATAAGGAAATGATCTAGGGAGGTGCTCCATACCAGGTGAATCATATACAGTTATGACGACGAACCATTCAACAAATAAGGGATCATACCAAGGCTCAAATTATGGACAGTAGTAGACGGAAAGTGAATGTGAAGAGTAATGTAAATATGGAACCACACCAAGCCAATGTCATACGTGTGGAAGTGAGTGAGACACCCGGTACCACCCTACTGATTAGGCCCCACAGAAATAGTTCATCACAAACTACTCCCCCTGTTAGTAACGGTAGATGCGGAAGGAACTATTCCCATTACCCAAGATAACACCACCAAAATATCTAAGTTGATCAAGAAAAATACCATAGTTGCACTTATTGAGGATGACTCTTTAATAAATGTAGAGCTTAAGGTCCCGATAAATATGATAACCATAAAGAATGAATTAATGCCACATCAGGATACAGTAACGGAACAAGGGACTAGACAGGAAAGATTACAACTTTTAATTAACCAACAGAATTGGAAACATCTGGATGATGAACAGAGAAGACAGTTAACACAAGTGGTCCTAACATATGATAAGTTGTTTATGCTAGGGGATAAAGAATTGGGGAAAATTGAAGGAGAACCCGCCAACATAGAGGTCGCCAATCCGAACCCATGTAGGTCCCCGATGTATCGTTATCCCGAACATGCAAAGGAAACCATTGGTAAGATGTTAAGTGAAATGGAAGAAAGAGGAGTGATCGAACCCTCTAGTGCAGCATGGGTGTCACCAATAGTGTTAGTAAATAAACCGGATGGAACCAAAAGAATGTGTCTGGACTTCAGACGGGTTAATCAGCATTTAACGGTAGATGTGTTTCCATTACCTAGGTTAGATGATTTAGTAGGACATGCAGCAGGACATCAATTTTATATAACCTTAGATTTGAAAGATGCGTACTTCCAGATAGAGCTGAATGAAAAAAGTCGGAACTTAACCACTTTCACAGATGGGGTATCATTGTACCGTTTTCGAAGGCTACCTTTTGGTTTAAATTGTGCCCCAGCCATATTTTCAAGGAAAATGGCTCAGTTATTATCACCTTTGTTACGTGAGGGATGGGTAAAAATTTACTTGGATGATGTGATCATATGGGCGGATGATTTTTCCAACTTAATGCAGCGGCTTAAAAGACTATTTCAATTATTCAGTGAACAGGGGGTAAAGTTAAATCTAACTAAGTGTGATTTTGTGAAAAAAGAAGTAAAGTTTCTGGGACATAAGGTATCCAAGAATGGTACTTTGCCAGATCCTAAAAATTTGGAGGCCATAAGTAAGCAAGTACCACCCAGAAATGTAAAAGAAGTGAGGCGTTTCATCGGTATGTGTGGATTTTACCGTAGCTTTGTGCCAAACTTTTCAAAAATGGCCACACCATTAACAAATCTTACAAGAACTAGCACTGTGTTCAAATGGGGTGAATACCAACCCGAGTTACCACTAGTGCTAGTCACAGACGCTAGTGAGGGGTCTTGCATCAAGTACAAGTAGACGAGACAGTCGGACCATTGGGTTACTTCTCGAAGAAACTTAATTCATGTGATTGATTGATGGATATTAGGCGCCGCAACATCGAGGTCCTATAGCGCCAGAAAAAGGTGATAGAGAGGTGTGACAGCAAGCAGTAAGGAAATGAAAAGAAAAGAGGGACAGTTAAAAAAATGAAAGCTAATGGCTGGGGCCGAAGGGGCGCCAAAGCCCTGTAAGTATTGCCCACATTAATTAATATAGGCAATACCCCCCTACAGGGATTTAATTCATGTGAGAAGAGGTATAGTGTCACCGACAAAGAGGCAATGGCAGTGGTCTTGGCTTGTCCATTATCATCATTATTTGTGGGGAACAACATTCACAATACAAACAGACCATCAGCCACTAACCAGTATTTTTAGACGTAGAACTAAGTCACCGAGGGTTACCAGATGGATGTTAGAAATGAGGGAATACAATTATCAAATTAAATATGTGAAAGGAAAAGATAATGTCGTGGCTGACCAACTATCTAGGCCAGTGCGGGTAATCTCACGACCACCAGTATTTACATGGTTGGGGTTAACTCAGGACACATTTAAGCAAGCTCAAAGACAGGATGACACATGGAGAGAATTAATTGAGTATTTTGAGGGAGGTCAAGTGCCCAGGCTGAAAATAGCCCGTGCCACTTTAGACCATTTCGAGCTGAATGAGGGAATACTCTATTTTGTAAAGACTTATATAGATGACAGCTATTTTTATACTGTGGTAGTACCTAAGACATTGATCAGAACAGCATTAGAATTAGCCCATGATCAGTCAGGACACTTTGGACAATTCAAAACTATTAAGAAAGCTGAAGAATTGTATTATTGCCCAACATTAAGATCTGATGTAATGACATATATAAAAAAATGCCTTAATTGCCAGCAATTCAAATACACTAAGGGTCTTTCCCAACAATATAAAGAATTACCACCTATTATACAACCATTAGAAAGAATTGCCATAGACCTCACTGATATGACTTCTGGAGCAGATGGAAATAGATATATTCTAACCATCATAGACCACTTTTCAAGGTACACCAAGTTTTACCCACTAAAAATTAAGCATGCCAAGGGAATTGTTGCTAGGCTCACCCAGTTTGTTACAGACTTTGGCGGACCTAGATCGGTGCTGTGTGACAACGCCAAGGAGTTTACTGGCCACGAGATGCGGACCTGGGCAGACCAGCAAGGGGTGGAGCTGCTTTTCTCCACGCCGTATCATTCACAGGCTAACGGGATGATTGAGAGGATGCACCGGACCCTGAAGACGGTGTTGGCCCAGTTGTGTGAGGGCTATCCACAACGTTGGCCTAACCTGCTGGCCGAGTGTCAAAAAGTAATGAATGCAGCCGTCCACAGCAGTACCAGGGTGACGCCGTATGTCGCATTCTTCGGAAGGCATCCACCACGCAACATCACAGCCCCACTACCGACCATCACGTCTGACCACAACGACGCTGGGAGATTAAAACGGCTAATACAAGAAGCCAGTACGGTATCTCTCAGGAGGTATCGGGCATTCGCCAATAGAAATAGGAAAAATGAAAAAGTAGAACTAGGAACATTTGTGTGGGTAAAACAGGAAACAATAATACCGGGTACCTGTGCCAAATTGAACCAAAAATGGAAAGGACCCTATGACGAGGCAGAAGTCATAAGGGATGGATTAATAAATATTTTAGAGGACCCATTTACAGGGAAAAACATCCAGAGGGCTGCAGAAAAAATTAAGCCCTATGTGAGCCACAGTGACCTAATAGTACAGTTAGGGGAATTAATAGAAAATAACGACCAAGATGATGACGATGAGGATATTGTACTTCCTCTAGGTCATAGACGACCTCCAAGGAGATTTCTGGAGGAAATATAGAAAAATGAGGTGAAAACAAGGCAGAAAAAATAATGTTACTTAGAAAACAGTGAATGAAAAATTAATAGAAAATAGGGTAAAAGTAGGAAAGTTACATTGGATAATGTCATGGTTTAGTTTAACCTGAAGTCAACACAGGGCAACATTCATGTACGAGCTAGGAACCCAGCTCATAGTTTTTTTTTTTTTTATTGTTGGTGTTAGAGGACACTTAGTTTTAATGGGAAGAGAAGGATGGTGGGGAGTGTACACCCTACATTTCCATAGGGCTCTTCCAATACACAGTCAGAACCTTTGTCAAGGCCCCTGTATCACTTACTGCATTCCGGGTTGTCATACCGTGCGGGATCTGAGGTTTGAATGGAGGAGTGAATGAAAATAGGAATGATTGACTTGAATGTAAGTATACTCAGATCTTGTTAGGGACAATCGCGGATGGGTTTAGTGACGGTAGAACCTTATTGAAGTTCTCCCGGGGTTAAGGACTTGACAGAGGAGTCTGACTGGGACGAGGTGTCTCTAATATCTATTGCGGGAAAGAAAGGCAGTCTAAGGACTGTAAGTAAAGTTGGCAGTTTATCAACACTGACCAACAAGTTAGAGGGAATAATGTCTGATGTTGTTTAATAAGGTATAGCGATAGTGGCAAATGGTTTGTATGTAAAGATTAGGGGGGGGAATTGAATTAGAAAAATATGTAAATTAATATTCACTGTAAGTTCCAGCTAGGGAAGAGGGGACGTGTGTAACACCCCCATTTTATTATGTATGTGATTTAGGATGTTTTTAATTAATGTATAATCACTAATTTCACTCTCTTGATATACCAGCATTTATACTGGTAACTTACTTAGAACATTAGTTAAGTGAGGTGTAGGGTCCCAAAAAGGGGACAAGCCATTTTCTGTTGGCGGAATAAATATAGGTTCTAGGGGACTAGTTTTTCACGAGTAGATGCCCCACAATTACGGAGACGAAGTGAGAAGGAAGTGAAGCAGTTGCTCACAATCAGTCTCTCTTTGGTGAAAAGGTAACTCTACTGGATTATTACTGCTACAAGTGTCTACAAGTGTTAATACAGGAGGTAGGTTTTTTTGTAAATATTTAATAGTATTATTAAGAGTCTCTCTTCGTCTCCCGTGGTGAACAGCCATAAAAGCACAATCCCTTGAATAGCTATAATACTGGTGTACGAGAATGGTAATAATTTGAGATTGCTGGCATAGTTAAAATTCATAAAATATCATATTTGTTTCGGCCATATATATTTTTTTCTTATTGATAATTTCTATGTATGTGTATGTGTGTTTTTTTATTATTAGTTAGGAAGTGAAGTGTATTATTTTTATTTATTTGTTTGTTTAGCTCTGTCACTAGCGAAACGCGGGATTTGTCCCCGTTCTAGTGTCAGCTGGGGGTAGGACTGGGGGATTGGGAATTTAGGGAAGTATATATATATTATATATATATATCGGTTTTTTTCTGAAATTGATTTAATGAATGTACATAATAAACTAGTTTATAATTAGTTGAGTATTCTGTCACCGATACCGTATACTATACGAATAGACTGTGTTCCTCCTTAGATTGATATTGACTTGATTTAAGACATTGATCGAACCCCCGTTAAAGTAATTCTGGGTTACTTACGCACGTGTTTGGGGTTCAGGGTACGTTACCTATCCAGTGTATGATAGCTTGGTTCCTCTGATCAACCTGTGGTTTGGTGGTGGCAGCGTTTACTGACGAGGAACTGGACTTGCCTTTGTATGACTCTTTTTTTTATGGTATTCGCAAGGCAAGTTCAGTACTCAGTCCTTTTTTTTCCAGACCGGGTTGATCCAGTATAAGGATAGAGTATTATACACTGGTGTGTCATTTTTTTTATTGTAAGAAGCGGTGGGATTCAAACCACTGGTACCTCAAAATTCTTGAATGTTACAGTATAGGGGGCCTAATAAGAATTTGTGGAGATCTTATTGCCTTGTAGTGAGCTTTTGTCCGAAGCTAAATATTCTAACCCATTCAGACAGATTATTTATTACAATAATAAATTTGCATAATAGTTAAGGTAAGACTCTTTTACCTCATTTTTCAATTTTTTGTCTAACTCAAAGTGTTAAACCTAACTTAGTCAATTATGATACTAAATATCGATATCGTCTTTGTAAAAGTGGTTGGTGTATTATAGGTAGATCTTGGGTGTATATAGTGGTAATAATGTGTTTGGGTCGTAGGCAAGAACATTGGTGGTGTTTACGATGGTATGATGGTCCCGGTACGATGGCTCTGTTGTTTGTTTATATATCGATCGTCTGACCAGTACCACGTCGCCATTGTATACACCACCAATGTATGTTCTTGAATATGGCCCATTGCATCACACCTATGCTTTGTACAGTACGTGTGTGTGTGGTTATAGTCATTTAGTTTCTCATGGGTTCCGTATGTATTGTTGCCTACCTGTTGATTGACGCTACGGCACATTTAATTAAAAAAAAAAAAAAACTTGAAAAAAAAACCTCTTCTCTGTGACTCACTACATGAAGACAGGGCGGGAAAGAAAGAATGATGCCACTGACTAACCTCAAAAATATCTATAATTATGACCTGTTAAACTTTGCTAGGGTGAATTTTTTTTACATGTTTTCTCGGATTTATGAGTCCATTCTTCCGTCTGGCGTGAGGGATGGTCGTCTATCGTGGCCTGGGGATCTGTTGAATATCTACAGAATAAATATATATATGCAAACTAACCACAGGAGAAATAATCGACAGAACAGTAAGTACTTTCGTATATTACATCCTCAGACAGAGTGAAACATAAAAGGGTATAGTCGGAGTATATTTGATATTGTAACTTACCTGGAGGTGGAGCTAAAAGAAACCTCACCTCACTTCACCTCACCTCATCTGTCCAGATTAGTCTGGCGGGAATCTCTTAGTTACCATATCTGTCAACACTTTATCGCCCCTAAAATGACCATAACTCAAATTCAAATTTCTGTCATATGTACAGTACTCCCTTGTTATCGACGGGGGTTAGGTTCTTAAGATGGCCGTCGATAATAAAATCCGTCGATACCACATTAGAGTATATAAAAAAAAATCCTTTACACATAAACATAACATATTAAAGTACTGTACAATATGTATATTATATATACAGTTGGACCTCCAAATACAGATATGGAAAAAGATTATCAGAAGATCAGAGATATCCGAGGGCTTAAATTTGATGCGTATGACTGACTGTCTGCCTGTACACTCACTCTCAAAACTACGTGTGCTTTCACTCGTATCTCTGGTTCCCATACACAGCTTTTTATAGTGACTAAAAATAACTCTAAACTTGAGCCCAAAGTATGGAAAATGAATTATTTTAAAGGTTGTTCATTCTAAAAGGTTAGGCCTAATAGCGTGAGTGTAGTGCGTGACGAGTTGACAAGTTCAGTTAACACCAATAATTCATGAGTTTCTACTCATACAATCACATTTCCTTAGTTTATATTAATTATTCTTCGTAGTTTTCTCATACAATCACTTGCACTTTTCACCATATCAAATGTCTGTACCGTGATATGTGTTAAAAGTATGAAAAATGCCCGTATTGATAAGTTGTTCGTTATAAAGGGGTTTAGCTTATGACGAGTGTAGAAGAGTGGGGTGAAATTTTCAGTTATCACTAAAACTCGTTGAATTTTCATTCGTGCACAAACATTCCTTAGTTTGTATTAATTAATTTTGGTAATTTTCTTTGAAAAATCACTTCCACTTAATATTAATTTGCGCATAGGTACGCCTAATAGGTGTGAGAGTGTGGATGGCCCAGCTGTATGTGAATCATATAGGCATATGTGACAATACACCTGGAAAATCCCCGCATAGGCCACTCGGACACCAAAATTGACATTTTTATTACCACTTTAAAAATTTCGGACTATTGGGATTGTGTTGCCACCACTTCTCCCGCGCTCCTCCCCCCCCCCCCCCTACCCTCAGTCTCCATTCACCCTAGCTCAAGGGCAAAGGAATATAGGCCTAGCCAAGGTGCCTAGCCTGCCTTGTCACTCGCTCGTCTTTAGTAATTACGAGTTATTAACCACTAGCTTCAACACTCAGTCATGTCAGGTGGTGCATTTACAAAAAGGAAGGTTATATCCTTCCATCAAGATGGAAGGTTTTTCTCGAACAGAGAAAGAAGGAAACACCAAAATATGCTCAATAAAATGTAAACAAACGATATCACGCTATCTCCTCCCTTCCCCCTACTCTTCCCCCTACCACCTCCACCACTACCACCACCACACATGCTTACGACTCATTTCATTCATGAGTTGTCTGCGAAAACCTTAATACTGTATTTACATTTGTAAAGTAACAGTACTGAACACTTCTCTTCACTTTTAAACTAAATAGCTAGTCCGTGGATAATATCCGTCGATAATCGAAACCGTCGATAATAAAGCCGTCGATAACGAGGGAGTACTGTATTAAAAATCATACAAGATTCGATTACATTTCTTTCATAATTTCTTTTTGCCTTAGCTAAAACTTTAGAGCCAGCCCAATTAATATGGTGATTATTGATAGCTTTATGTTGGAATAATCCACTACTTTGTTGTCCCACCTTGATGCTATATTTATGTTGTGATACTCTAGTCTTTTAATCTTTACCAGACTGTCCTGTATAAAACTGGTCACAGTCCCTACATGGAATTTTATATATTACACCAGAGTCATTTTCTGGACTATTCTTGATGAGAGTTTTTCGAACTGTATTATCATATTTAAACACTATATGTACATTGAGTTTCATCAGTACCTGAATACAATCAATAAAGTTTTCATGAATTGGAAGAACAAGCATCTTTCGATATGGCTGGTGAGGTAACCTCTCATCTCTTACGTAATAAAAGCGTTTCTTTGCTGTATTATGACACTGATTAAGAATGTTCACTCTGTCTGAGGATGTAATATACGAAAGTACTTACTGTTCTGTCTATTATTTCTCTCTGTGTTACAACCAAAAAAGCGCCACGCCCACTTAGGCGAGATAATTGCCTTCAAAATATAGGTGATAATCACGCATAATGTAAACACGAATAATCTGTTGACCATTACTTCACTTCACCAATGGGATATGACCACAATATAACATTTACTGTGGTTTTTAAGACTTCATTAGAGGCCAAATTTTCTCAGCTTTTAACTGATATATGGCAAAAAGTGTTCAGTTCCCTATTAAGAAAGATATTACAGGTAAAATAAATACGACTGTCATGGAGAAAAGGTGAAAAGTTATGCTCGTACTGATATATTAGATTAATATGGAGAATTGGTAAATAATAATAATTTACACTATTTAGATTAAGAAACTACATTGTTTAACCATTCTATGGGTATAATTTTGATGCTGGTACATAACAAAATAACTTTAAAATCTTCAAAAGAGTGAATACTATCAAACGTCATTTTAAACATGCTGTGTGTGTGGTGTCTTGGCGCTCTAGTGTCGGTAGTTGCCAAACGTACGATTCTAACCCGTTACTAATAATACGTCTCACTCACTATCCATGTCATTCTGAAAGTAATTGTTACTAGCTCGAGAGGGGATTATTAATAATAATAATAATAATAATAATAAACGGTTTATTGATTGGTTTGGCAGCCATAGGGCTGAAAATATACATTGTGACAATACATTATGGGAATGAGCATGATAATGATGAGCATAATAAATAGTATATACATAAGCGAGAGTGTGTGTGTGTGTGTGATAGTGGAATCTGGGAGTGGGGGACTGTAGGTGTGAGGTCTGGTGAGGATTACTGGATGTCAGGTAGGAAAGGGCTAGGCTGGATTATCGTGTGTGTGTGTGTGTGTGTGTGTTCACATGTTATTTATAATGTTAGTCATAGTAGGGATGGGGCTCTTCTTATATCTCTCAGTTCTGGCCCTGATAGGTTGTAGCTTGTTATATCGTCTTGTTGTCCGTGTTGGTCTTGGAGCGTCTGGTGGTAGTAGGTAGTAATGTGTGTATGTGTGTGTGTGTTTGGAGGGATTGTGTCTGTGTGTGTGTGTTTGGATGAAAGGATTGTCTAACTCTCTCTATCTGTCTCTCTGTCTGTCTCTCTCTCTCTCTCTCTCTCTCTCTGGGGATCTGACAACACTGGCCTGACTGTAAACACACCTGTGATAGAGCTCTCCTGTTTTGGACGAATTCTTGGGGTTTATAGCTGTCTGCAGCTTTCAAGCCTTAGCCGACATTAATAGTAAGCACTAGAGACCATTTTGGTGTATCAAACGAATAGAGGACCATTGAACTTAGACGTAATATTGCTATAAAAGTCACCTTCCAAGCCAAACCCCTCCTGTCAAAAGTTTCTCTCGTCTGCGCATGCGCAGTGAAGGGTGTGTGACGTGTGGGGTTGTCATGACACCGTCTCTACATCTCGTGTGTGGAGTCATTCTACCACATCAGGAAATATGAATTATTCTGGACCTGCCTCCCTTGCCGATGTAGAAGCTGATCTACTCCTTAGTGATGAGGATGATATTGCTGACAGTCACTGGCCCCCACTGCAATCACACACTCAGCATGCTGGCCCTTCTCCCTGGCACCAACCTGCCCCTCGAGCATCAACCTCCAAGCGATCTATGGATCAGACATCAGATACGAGCGATTCACCTTCACCTGCTCCCAAGGTTTCTAGGCATGCTGACAAGACACACTCTTCTGTTCCTGATTCGTCTCCTATCCCTGCCATCAACAGAGCACCTACAGATGCATTTGCTCCAAGGAGTGAATATGTTAAACTTATGTTTATTGATAACCCTACTGTGGATGTTAAACTTCGTTGGCTGTCGGAAATCACAAAGGCATTTTCCCTTGATCGAGAGTTGGCGGAGGTGAAAATGGCTGCCATTACATCAAGGTTTATCTATATTTTACGGAAACGTGCAAGCATCATTGAAAGTGCCACAAAAGGAGAATTTTTGTCTCTGAAGCTTTCTGTACAAGACTCGATTGAGAGGCCCATGAAATACACGACATATTTAGTTACTCGTTACCCTGTTGACGTTGACCCCTCCCTGGCAAAGGAGCTTCCAGGCGTATACGCAGTGCGTCGCTTCAAACAACATGACACTCCCATAAATCGTCTTGTAGTCACTTGGAGCCTCGCTCACCCACCATCACTAGAATACAGCTTCAGCTTCCTTCCTTGCCTTCCACCCTGCGAATTCAGAAGGATGAGTGATGAGAGGCCCTGGTGCTTTAGGTGCTGGGGTATTGGGCATATATCCCGGTACTGCCAAGCTACGCTTGATAAGTGTGGCTGGTGTGCTGGTACTCATTCAACCCGCACATGCCCACACCGGACTCCTTCCCAGCCTTCTACCGACGATGTTGCTTCAGAACATTCTCCACAACCCGCCCCAGACACATCGAAGTGGAAATGCCCCCGGTGTCACGAGCCTGGAGTTAATGTGTGGCATGGTTGTATGAGACGTTCCCGTACTGCCATCTCCCTTGCTGCCAATATGCCACCGCCACCTCCACCTCCACCACCAATTGTGGCCGCATCCTTTCCCAGGACAAAAGTAGAGTTTTTTCCCCAAGGGGCCCTGGAACACTTCCTATGTTCACTGCAGGACATAGTGTTATCCCGCCCTGTACACAGTACCTGTACCTAGGAACACCAGTGCGCATCACTCCAGGCTTACCTGCTCGACAGCGTGTACATCCTATCATCCAAGACCTCCTTTATCGGCTAGAACAACGTTTTGTTCCCTTCAAGTGGCTCACAAATAATGCTGCTGGAATGTCTATCCCATTGGCAAGGACTGTGTACGTTACCTTCATTCGGTCAGTCATCGACTATCTCTCCCCAGCCCTATGTCAACTCTCGAGGACCTGCTTAGAACCTTTAGAAAAATTCCAGAACAGAGTGATGCGGTATATTCTTGGGTGTTCCACCTCTACTAGGATAGTGAATATGTTGACTGAACTTAATCTTCCTTCAGTTGATGAGAGAATACACGCAAATGTTTCCTGCTTCAGTGTCAAGTGTCTCCACTCTCCCCATCTTGCTCCAGACTATTCTCATGTTTTGAGGGCTACACTTGACCCTGCTGCTCCCCGCCCTCCACTTCGTCCTGGCGTTCGTACCCTCATCAACATAGTGCGATACACCCTGCAGCGTCTTCATCTCGACATCCCTGTGGAAGAGGTTGATCATGGGCCGCCTCCATGAAAGATTCCCCAGCCTCATGTATCCTACACACCCACCTCAAAGAAAGACCCACCACTCCTTCAGAAACAACTAGCACTGGAGCATATTGCCACGGTATCTTCCTCCGTCCCAGCTGTGCACCACCTCTATGTGGATGGGTCTGTACAACCATGTGGCAGTGCGGGCTGTGCCATCTACTCATCAGATCTGGATTACCGGAAGGAGACTGGGCTGGTCACAGGTTGCCTGACTCCTCCAGCTCCACATACTGTGAACTACAGGCACTATTATTAGCTGTAAGAATGCTCTGTCAGCGGCAACTAAATGGAGTGATAATGTGTGACTCTCAGTCTGCCCTTCAAGCTATATCATCTGTACAACCGACACACCGCATCCTCATCCACCAGATCTTACATCAGTTGGTCACAACTCAGGAACTCTCCCTCTGCATAAGATATTTGTGGATTCCCTCCCATGTTGGGATAGTTAACAACGACAAGGTGGACCTCCTAGCTAAAGCTGCTTGTGAACTCCCACTACCTGATGATGCTACACCCTCACTTTTCTGGTATAAAGGCATAATACACTCGGCTTCTCTTCTCCCTACCCTTAACCGTATGAATGCTGAACGGGCTCACATTGTATCAATACAGCATTACGACAACTTTCGTCTCTCTCAACCAAGATATCGCCGACACGGACTCATGGTTCATAGACATAACATTGTGAGTGCAAGGCTTCGACTGGGATACAGGCCTCTGTGGCAAGTTGGTGGGGTGGGGGACGTACCTCACTATTCTACCTGCAAGCTGTGTGACCGACCTAACGCTAATTATCTCCAACACTATTGTATCGAGTGTCCCCCAGTGAGAGAATTGTTGCCTCAGGACCAAGATTTAATTCAAGTATGCAAATTCCTACTAGAAGATAAAAACCTAGATGCTGTATTAATCCGATATCCACATTTTGGTGGATGTTAAAGCAGGCTTAGTGTATATATATAGAGTATGTATGTGTGTGTGTGTGTGTATATTATAAAATATTGTGTAATTACATACTGTTTAATGTGTAATTAATGTAACTAAAATTGTATTATTTTGTGTGTGGATGAATGTTCTACGTGCCTTATGTAATATTATATGATTAAATATAAAAATATACCTTTAATGTAACTAAACTTTCCCCAATTTGTGTGTATGTGTTCATTGTTCATTGTGTTTTATGTAATATTATGTAATAACACATATAAAGTGATTAATACAGCAAAATTTACTTTACTTTGTATGTGTATACAGGAGGCCTTGTATGATAAAAAGGAACTCGATTTAATATGTCAATAATGTAACAACTTTTTTCTTAATATATATAAGGATGTATGTGTGTGTGCGTGTTATGTAATTACATAGTGTATGATATGTCATTAATGTAACCGAACTTGACTTAGTTTGTGTGTGTGTAGGTGTGTTTACTGTTTAGTGTGCCCAGTGTACTATAATGAAATACAGTATATTTTGGCATTAACCCCTGCAGTCCAGTAGGGGGGTAAGCTCACTCGACGTTTCTACCCAGCCGCTCGCGTCAAAATTACTCGATTTACCCTATATTCACAACGCTCACACTCTTAACCTATATAGTGTACTAACTTCAAAATAGTTTCTTACGTACCTTCAACTCTTCTTCTTTCCAATGGTACCATCGGGAGGGCTGTACGATGAGTAGTTGTGGAGATAGGGCGAGTTGAAGTGGATCATGTTTTGCGCGGTAGGCGTGAAGTGTTCCGACGGGTGGGGGTGGCGGTGGCTAGGGTGCCACGCACGTGGCTAGGGTGCAGCGCGGGTGGCTGCACACTGCACCTCACCGCGCCCCTACGAGCCTACCGCGCTGTGTTATACCTACTTGCAACCTCTACTGTGTGGCTTGCTGACCATTCCAGAGTGGTTTTAGTGCCCCGGGATGAAGTGTGGGAGTAATAACGAGTAAAAATACACTCGTCCTGTGTCTATATCACCGCACTAATAATAAAATGTACACTTGAATGAATAAATTCGTGTCACTATCACATATTCACTTCCGTATTTTCTTATTGTGTCACTATCACTGCACTAGTTCCTTATATCTAACGTGTCACTATCACTGCACTAGTTCCGTATATCTAACGTGTCACTATCACTTCACTAAAACTATTGTGTCACTGTCACCATACACTCGTATATACAAATAAAAGTGTCACTGTCACTTCATTTCCCACACTTCATGCTATCTATATATCATCTAAGGTATGATACTCAGAATAGCATTTCCCGGGGCATAGTGGCACTTGACACCCGGTACACCAGTATCTAGTCTCTCTTCTTCTGGTGGCCCGACGTGTCGTGTGCATACAGACATAACACCGGCGGAAGCCTGACCTGCCTGACGCGAGGGTAGGCAGGTCGTCAAGGAAGTGGCGCTCGGCCCAAACTCTTGACTGGAGTCTGTCAAGCTGCCCTCCTGCCGGTGGCCGTGCCTGCTGCTGTGGTGTTCTGACTCCATACTCCACCAGCAGCTCCTTCACGAACGTCTTCTCGAACTGGCGAAGGGTGACGGTCGTGCCTTGATGTTGCTGGGTGTAGAGTATGTAGGCGTTCAATACACAGATGCTGATCAGGTGCAAGAACGCCTTTTTATACCACTTGCAAGTTTTTCTCAGGCAATCGATGGAACTGATCATCATGTCTGATTTGTCGACGAGTCTCATGTTGATGTTATAATCAAACACGACATCAGGTTTGAGGATGGGATTACCTGTGTCGCGCTCGACCTTGCCGGAATCCAACATCTCACCTTTTCTCGCCGTAAAATAAACTTAATATCTATATCTTTCAAGTAACTGGCAACCTCACACAACCTCCTCTCCCCTGTCTTCTCTCTCTCTCTCTCTCTCTCTCTCTCTCTCTCTCTCTCTCTCTCATCCTTCCTTGCCTTCTGAAAGATATAGGTATTAAGTTAATTTACGGCGAGAAAAGGTGATAAAGAGGGGGACTACCAGCATGAGGGGTGAAAAGAATACAGTTAAAGCTGAAGACAGAAAATTAATTGTCTCGGCTCCGTTATTTGTTGCTTAATATCTAAAGGATAATAATTATAATCAGTATCTCTCTACGGGGGTGAACAACAGACAGTGTCTTTGTTTAATAGATTGATCAAATGCAATATAATGAAGCACATATTCTAAATGTTTTTAATTTCTTTTCAACTACTCACCCTTATCTGTCCTATACACGACCGATGCCCTATCCATATGGCGAGGAAAGTTCAAAAATGATTTACTGCTCATGATTATTTGCAGGTGATACATTTGTCTATTTTAGACTGCGATATGAACCCTATAGAAAATGTATGAGGTTCTATCGTTAACACGTGGGAGCCAGAACGACAGAGAACCACAGCAGATTTGCTACATCACACCAGAACACAGTGCGAGATTTTTCGGGGAAAACCATATATATTATACAGTGAGGAGGCATGGTGCCTCAATGCCCGAGCGACTGCAGGCTGTCATTGAGAAGGAGGGTGGTTGAACTCGATACTACCAACAAATTGATGAGTAATGAAATGAAATATGTAATCTACAGTATTTCAAGCCTTAATATGTTCATAGAAGTGTCTATAAATAGTGTATACACTGTATATCATCCTGGCATAGGGTCTAAAGCAATACATATATCGGTGCTTATAATAATAATAAGAAAACAAAACAAACATTACACATGTTTAATGCAAACGGTTATATTAAGTTAACAGAGTTATTATGATTGTATGACACCAACGTGTTCATCATTTACAGTGTGGTGCCTACAGTCCCAGTTGGATTATGTGTTTGAATGCTTCGTGACGAGGACTTGTGGAGCTTTCACCTAAACTGACAAAGTCATGTAAACAATAACCAATAAATGTCTTATTTCAAGTTTTCCCTATTTTAATTAGTAATATCAATAGTTGTGACACAATATCCTCTAAATGTTGTGATTGGTTCACTAACACTGGGCGTCTGAATGGCTGGCCTAGATGTTGACCTCAGATAAATAAATAAAGATAATAAATATATTCGTCATATATAACGGATTGTATTTGCATACCAGATATCACTATTATTTCTATTGTGGTCGTGTTTGCGCATTAACAGATTATGCAGCAACACACAGAATGATGGTGGTGGTGGTAAGATGGAGAGTAAAGGAATGGTGGGATGGAGGGAGAGGAAAAAGTGAATTGAATAAGGGAGGACGGGGTGAGGAAGAACAGATGGAGTAGTAATTAGGTAATTAACATCTTACACTATTACTATTATCCTTTGGTAACCAGTTACACAATAAACGTTTCTTAGAAAATGTCATGAATGATACAGGATAAAAATAAAGGATTTACTTGAAAAGTAACTTAACACTGAGTAGGTGGTGCATCGCTTGATATATTAGTCATCAAAAACTGGTGTCGTGTTAATTATATTAGGTAAAATCTGGATTCATTTCAAATAATAAAGAAATCCCATGGAATGCAGCATCAGAGTTGGATTTAGATTACAGAAGAAAACATTTAGCTACTTGATCCAATAATTCTCTCCATCTCGATCACTGGTGAAGCTTTACCCCTCCTCTCCCCAAACCAACCCCTCCTCTCCTACCACCTTCAAGTGAGTGGTTCACATCCATGATCACAAGTGGTTCGGGATTCAAATTTCTGGATGGCTCAACATTGGCAACGCTACGTGGTAAAGACTCCCTCATTACCCCCCCTATATAACTCCGCCCACATTTCTCCCCTCCCCCCTCCACCTGTCAGTGATACCATATCCGTTGAGGCCCACACCAAGGCAAGGGTGGAAGAAGTGTGGACCATTGATCTGTCCGGAGCTGTACAATATGCCAATGTGTGCCTGTTTGTGTTGTATTGTGTTATCTACTGTGTGTCCTGTAATACTGAATTATAGGTTAGGATAGAAGAGAAAATACATAGAGGAAACACACACACAAACTAAACCTCCACTGCCATTATCAGCTTAAGAGAGAAGGACGTACACTCTGTCAATGATGCACGTACACTCGCCAGCACTGCCCCGTGGTACAGGATCTCGCACGTTTTAGGAGATGTGGCACCACTGTGATGATTTGCCGCGAAAAATGCCCACATGTGGGATGGAGTAACCTCGATACAGTGGTGCATGAAGTGAACTTTGTTGTTTAAAACTTCGAACCGCAATGTATCCTTTCAGCCCGAATTTGTTTAACCTGAATGTTCTATATTAGAAAGTATTCAGTACTCGTCATTATGTAATGCATTTTAACTGTCTACATTTTTGTTATTACGTTCTGTTTCAATCTTATAACCTAATACATGCATGGATCCCCAAATCTGTTGTTAGAAAAAGGGAGTTGCCATAAGCCTCGCATATGGCATGCTGTGATAAGACCACATTTGCTTCAATATTCATAGAACGAATCACAAGAATAGTGAACATCCATGATATTGTCGAGAACTCATTAGAAGAAGCTTCAGTTTCCAGTCATAACTGAAGAAACGAGTTTTCTTCACCTTGCCGATGGGGCTAGCATATTCATTCTCGCCATCATAACGTAATGAACACAAAACCAGGTAGTTACTGTAGCTGCAATATATATACGCAATGTTAATAGTGCGTTATTTTTTTTTTTTATTTTTTTTTTTATCCGTTTCAGGTTACAATATCTCCCAATTACAAGTGATGTTAATATTATTCACCCAAATAATTGCAATAAAGTCAGAATTACAAACGTGATCAGCATAGTTGTCATTCACACATCCAACTTATCAGTGTTTACACTCGTTTATTCAGTTCATTTTATCACTTTTTGAGAATAACTTCAACAATTAGTGTAGTTAATGGTAAAAAATAGGAAGATAGATATAGATAGTTTCTTTTACCTTACAATATGTATAAATACATTAAATGTGGCATAGGTTTCTTATTTCTAACTCCAATACATTACCAACATAATCGTGTTTCTTCACTGTTCCTGTGTTTCTTACTACGAATATTGAAGCAAATGTGGTCACATCTGAGCTTGTATGTGCCAGACTCACAGCTCCCTCTTTTCTCTGACCTCATATAAGACGCTGCAGACTAGATGATGAGATACGAACAACACGTCATCACAAAACTGTGGCCAATTATTATGCATTTTATAAATAACTACTTTGTGTAGTACCCGGCGTTGACCGGGTAAAAAATAAGATACCCAATATTTGGAGAACAAAACGTATGTTGGATTAAGATTCATCATACGCATAAATTGCAAAAGCAATCACAAATTTTCCTCCTGAGGGGGTGGTCAAAATTTGTTCCCGGTGGGGATATATATCCCTATTTATTCTGGTAAATCCCCACTCCTCACTGGCAAGATCGCCAGCAGCTAGAAAGAGCAAGTAAAAAAGTGTTTCATTTTTTCGCCCTAAAACAATCCTTGGGTTACCCTGATCAAGAAAATGTATATAGGTTCGCGGGTGTTGCTCTGATGGTTAGGGCGTGATAAGATAAGATTACATACTTCTCTCTTGTATATATAAAGGTGGCAGATATTAAACACTTATTGCATGGTTAAACAAAGTTCAGCCTGTTAAGAAACTTTGTGGTTCGAAACATTCAACAACAAATTTCACTTCATGCGCCACTGTATCAAGGTTACTTATTTCACACACGTGGATTGTTTCGAGGCAAATCATCACAGTGGTGCCACATTTCCTAAAACGTGCGAGCTCCTTTACCACGGGGCAGTGCTGGCGAGTGTACAACTCCGGACTGATCAATGGTCCACACTTCTTCCACCCTTGCCTTGGTGTGGGCCTCAACGGATATGGTATCACTGACAGGTGGAGGGGGGAGGGGAGAAATGTGGGCGGAGTTATATAGGGGGGGTAGCGTTACCAATGTTGAGCCATTCAGAAATTTGAATCCCGAACCACTTGTGATCATGGATGTGAACCACTCACTTGAAGGTGGTAGGAGAGGAGGGGTTATGTTGGGGAGAGGAGGGGTAAAGCTTCACCAGTGATCGAGATGGAGAGAATTATTGGATCAAGTAGCTAAATGTTTTCTTCTGTAATCTAAATCCAACTCTGATGCTGCATTCCATGGGATTTCTTTATTATTTGAAATGAATCCAGATTTTACCTAATATAATTAACACGACACCAGTTTTTGATGACTAATATATCAAGCGATGCACCACCTACCCAGTGTTAAGTTACATTTCAAGTAAATCCTTTATTTTTATCCTGTATCATTCATGACATTTTCTAAGAAACGTTTATTGTGTAACTGGTTACCAAAGGATAATAGTTATAGTGTAAGATGTTAATTACCCAATTACTACTCCATCTGTTCTTCCTCACCCCGTCCTCCCTTATTCAATTCACTGTTTCCTCTCCCTCCATCCCACCATTCCTTTACTCTCCATCTTACCACCACTACCATCATTCTGTGTGTTGCTGCATAATCTGTTAATGCGCAAACACGACCAGAATAGAAATAATAGTGATATCTGGTATGCAAATACAATCCGTTATATATGACGAATATATTTATTACCTTTATTTATTTATCTGAGGTCAACATCTAGGCCAGCCATTCAGACGCCCAGTGTTAGTGAACCAATCACAACATTTAGAAGATATTGTGTCACAACTATTGATATTACTAATTAAAATAGGGAAAAATTGAAATAAGACATTTATTGGTTATTGTTTATATGACTTTGTCAATTTGTGAAAGCTCCACAAGTCCTCGTCACGAAGCATTCAAATCCATAATTCAACTGGGTCTGTAGGCACCACACTGTAATTATAATAACCACAATTATAATAACTGTTAACTTATTATAACCTGAAGTTTATACTTCAACCTCACGTTTGCATTAAGCATGTGTAATGTTTGTTTTGTTGTCTTATTATTATTATAAGCACCGATATATGTATTGCTTTAGACCCTTAGCCACGATGATATACAGTATATACACTATTATACACTTCTATGAACATATTAAGGCTTGAAATACTGTAGATTACATATTTCATTTCATTACTCATCAATTGACAGTCTCCAGTCGCTCGGGCATTGAGGCACCATGCCTCCTCACTGTATAATATATATGGTTTTCCCCGAAAAATCTCCCACTGTGTTCTGGTGTGACATAGCAAATCTGCTGTGGTTCTCTGTCGTTCTGGCTCCCACGTGTTAACGATAGAACCTCATACATTTTCTATAGGGTTCATATCGCAGTCTTAAATAGACAAATCTATCACCTGCAAATAATCATGAGCAGTAAATCATTTTTGAACTTTCCTCGCCATATGGATAGGGCATCGGTCGTGTATAAGACAGATAAGGGTCAGTAGTTGAAAAGAAATTAAAAACATTTAGAATATGTGCTTCATTATATTGCATTTGATCAATCTATTAAACAAAGACACTGTCTGTTGTTCACCCACGTAGAGAGATACTGATTATAATTATTATCCTTTGGATATTAAACAACAAATAACGGAGCCGAGACAATTAATTTTCTGTCTTCAGCTTTAACTGTATTCTTTTCACCACTCATGCTGGTAGTCCCCCTCTTTATCACCTTTTCTCGCCGTAAAATAAACTTAATACCTATATCTTTCAAGTAACTGGCAACCTCACACAACCTCCTCTCCCCTGTCTTCTCTCTCTCTCTCTCTCTCTCTCATCCTTCCTTGCCTTCTGAAATATTCCTTATCTTTTCTTTCTCATATTTTTAACCCTCTCATTCGTTCTTTCAAAGTTTAATGACATAGGCCTTCTCCCTTATCACCCATAGTCCTTCAAATTTATGCAAGCTAAAGGATATGATAATAGTTATGTAGAACATATATATATATATATATATATATATATATATATATATATATATATATATATATATATATATATATATATATATATATATATATATATATATATATATATATATATATATATATATATATATATATATATATATATATATATATATATGACGGTGTGCAATTTTCCAACATGTTTTCCATTGTGACCTGGTGTGACTGATGCCCCGAGGTGGCTGATACCTCTGTGTTCATGGCAGGAAACCTAACCGCTGCGTATAGTGTCACGTGACACAAGTTTATCTTCTAACTACTTTATTTTGTGTTTTCTTCGCTACAGTTAAAACTATTCAGTTCACAGATTTGATAAATAATACTCAAGTCAGTACGCCACCGTCTCAGTTGACGGAGAGGAACTATGTGATTCGGTACTTTCAGATTCATTCATTTCAACAGTTGACACAATATGGAACTGTTGGTCTGTCCTGAGTAACAATGTTTATTGTCATCCATATAAAAGACAACTAAACCACTGTCGTTTCTCGTTGATGTATAAATATCTTATGTATTTATGGTGTAGTAGTCATTATGGTTTTATTCTTACCTCATCAATCCATGTTTGAGTTTCGGGAAGTGGTGGCAAGAGATGGGAAGTTAAGAGGATGCTGTCTGCTAAATTGGAGCTCTATGCATCCTCCAAACTTTGCCACGAAACTGATCCCTCATAAGAAACACCAAGGTCGTCTGCTTTCTGGCATAGTCTGGAGTATTCATGGAACTTCAATTTTACAAGAAGATATAGTGTTCCCTTAAATGTATAGCCTACTGTGGTTAGAAATTAGTTCCCTTAACAAAATTACCTTTTGTCACACCAAGATTTACTCTATGTGGATAGATTATCTTTACGAAATCATATTTATCTTGTAATATAGACGATAAGGATATCTCTACCCAGGATCAAGAGAATACCCATTTATCAATTCAACTCATAACCTACCGAAATGTTCTGGAACGCAATAACGCTGACGTGCATATGTATAAAATTATTGTCAATAAGCTGGGTCTAGAATTATTACTATTCATTAGTACTATCTTCAAGTAGAGAAAATTCATCTTTTCATCTCACTGGCTTGCGATAATTATCACCGTCGTCATCCCTGATATTTCCTTAAACTCTACGATATGACATCCAAGTCGACCGTGTTAAGACATAGCTGGTATTGTAATATGCATCAATATTGTAAGCTTATGTAATTTGAAACCCTGTGGGAGTAGCTTGTCCTATGTAGCCAACACCGTATGGAAAACATGTTGATAAGATTGCACACCGTCATATATAGTGTGGGCTGGTTACTCCATTGAAACAGTAGCATCCTTTGTTGCGCAATAAATGTTAATTTGTTTATATTGTTTTCATTATAGTTGGTTATCAATAACATTCTGAGAACATAATTCTGTAGTTGAGCATAAAACATTATTTTCAGTAGCATATAGATAGATACATGAGAATTACGTTGACTACCATTACTGTCCTTGTGGTCCATATTGTGTCACATGTTCTGCACAGTAATGCTGGATGTAAGTAAAAGTAAGTTTATATACCTACATATATATTTTGATAACAAATGGCCATAATTCAGACTAGCAACATACTGGCAAATAGCAATACATGAAACCAATATTCCTTCTGATTTAAGATGGCGAAATGCTGTGGGTGGGATTATGCAGGCAAGAATGCGTATCTGCCAACACCTTTGTTCTACATAACTATTATCATATCCTTTCGCTTACATAAATTTGAAGGACTATGGGTGATAAGGGAGAAAGGCCTATGTCATTAAACTTTGAAAGAACGAATGAGAGGGTTAAAAATATGAGAGAGAAAAGATAAGGAATATTACAGAAGGCAAGGAAGGATGAGAGAGAGAGAGAGAGAGAGAGAGAGAGAGAGAGAGAGAGAGAGAGAGAGAGAGAGAGAAGACAGGGGAGAGGAGGTTGTGTGAGGTTGCCAGTTACTTGAAAGATATAGGTATTAAGTTTATTTTACGGCGAGAAAAGGTGATAAAGAGGGGGACTACCAGCATGAGGGGTGAAAAGAATACAGTTAAAGCTGAAGACAGAAAATTAATTGTCTCGGCTCCGTTATTTGTTGCTTAATATCCAAAGGAAAATAATTATAATCAGTATCTCTCTACGGGGGTGAACAACAGACAGTGTGTTTGTTTAATAGATCGATCAAATGCAATATAATGAAGCACATATTCTAAATGTTTTTAATTTCTTTTCAACTACTCACCCTTATCTGTCCTATACACGACCGATGCCCTATCCATATGGCGAGGAAAGTTCAAAAATGGTTTGCTGCTCATGATTATTTGCAGGTGATAGATTTGTCTATTTAAGACTGCGATATGAACCCTATAGAAAATGTATGAGGTTCTATAGTTAACACGTGGGAGCCAGAACGACAGAGAACCACAGCAGATTTGCTACGTCACACCAGAACACAGTGGGAGATTTTTCGGGGAAAACCATATATATTATACAGTGAGGAGGCATGGTGCCTCAATGCCCGAGCGACTGGAGACTGTCAATTGATGAGTAATGAAATGAAATATGTAATCTACAGTATTTCAAGCCTTAATATCTTCATAGAAGTGTATATAAATAGTGTATATACTGTATATCATCGTGGCTAAGGGTCTAAAGCAATACATATATAGGTGCTTATAATGATAATAAGAAAACAAAACAAACATTACACATGCTTAATGCAAACGTGAGGTCGAAGTAAAAATTTCAGGTTATATTAAGTTAACAGAGTTATTATAATTGTATGACACCAACGTGTTCATCATTTACAGTGTGGTGCCTACAGACCCAGTTGGATTATTGGTTTGAATGCTTCGTGACGAGGACTTGTGGAGCTTTCACCTAAACTGACAAAGTCATATAAACAATAACCAATAAATGTCTGATTTCAATTTTTCCCTATTTTAATTAGTAATAACAATAGTTGTGACACAATATCCTCTAAATGTTGTGATTGATTAACTAACACTGGGCGTCTGAATGGCTGGCCTAGATGTTGACCTCAGATAAATAAATAAAGGTAATAAATATATTCGTCATATATAACGGATTGTATTTGCATACCAGATATCACTATTATTTCTATTCTGGTCGTGTTTGCGCATTAACAGATTATGCAGCAACACACAGAATGATGGTAGTGGTGGTAAGATGGAGAGTAAAGGAATGGTGGGATGGAGGGAGAGGAAACAGTGAATTGAATAAGGGAGGACTGGGTGAGGAAGAACAGATGGAGTAGTAATTGAGTAATTAACATCTTACACTATAACTATTATCCTTTGGTAACCAGTTACACAATAAACGTTTCTTAGTAAATGTTATGAATGATACAGGATAAAAATAAAGGATTTACTTGAAATGTAACTTAACACTGAGTAGGTGGTGCATCGCTTGATATATTAGTCATCAAAAACTGGTGTCGTGTTAATTATATTAGGTAAAATCTGGATTAATTTCAAATAATAAAGAATATCCCATGGAATACAACATCAGAATTGGATTTAGATTACAGAAGAAAACATTTAACTACTTGATCCAATAATTCTCTCCATCTCGATCACTGGTGAAGCTTTACCCCCCTCTCCCCAACCCAACCCCTCCTCTCCTACCACCTTCAAGTGAGTGGTTCACATCCATGATCACAAGTGGTTCGGGATTCAAATTTCTAGATGGCTCAACATTGGTAACGCTACCCCCCCTATATAACTCCGCCCACATTTCTCCCCTCCCCCCTCCACCTGTCAGTGATACCATATCCGTTGAGGCCCACACCAAGGCAAGGGTGGAAAAAGTGTGGACCATTGATCAGTCCGGAGCTGTACTTTGGCCACACCCACCTACACCATAGGGGGGGGAAGTCAGCCAATCACGATCAATTACAATAGTCCAAGATTACAGTTTCCCTTTGGCACTACTGCTGTTTCTATATGTAGCCCATGCAGTTATTTATGGGCTGTTCATTTAAACGGACCATCAGCTTCAAGGCCTAAAATCGTATCGTCCGTTTAAACGGACAATAGGACTTTAGGGGTTAACAGTGTCGCTGTTATATTTAATCAAAATAGGAAAATGGTCACTTCCCAATGAGTCATCAATAGGTAGCCACTGGCAAGAAGTGGCAATTGATGGGGAGACCAGAGATAGGTCAAGGACGCTAAAATTACCGGTATCATCATCAACTCTCGTCGGACTACCGTCGTTCAAAAGAATCAAACCGGAATTACTGATAAGCCTAGCCATCTGTTCCCCCTTCCTGTCATCCCGCAGGGAACCCCATAACGTATGATGTGCATTAAAATCACCTACAATTAATTTTCTACAGGGCAGACTGTCCTGCAGATCAAAAACATCATCATAAGTTACTGTATCAGGAGAACAGTAGACAGAACAGACAGTCAGGTAGGTACCACCGAATTTCACTCTGCAGGCGACAGACTCCAGAGGGAAATTAGATGGCACCTCAGTGAAAGGGAGGGAACGGCGGATGTAGAGAGCTACCCCACCTCCCCCCCTCCCGTTTCGATCCTTCCTAATTAACTCGTAGTTCCGAAGCTGGATAACCTCGTCTTCAACCCGGTTATCCAGATGAGTTTCCTGAAGGGCAATAATTTCGGCAGCGTAAGTACAGGCCAAAAGTTTAAGTTCATTTAATCTACTTCTAAGACTTCGACAGTTCCATTGTACTATGGTCAGCGCGAAGATTATCGTGGTTTACGGGGTTTGGGGGGGCCGTGTGTGTTTGTGTGTATGTCTGTAGCTTGGTGGTCTACAGGTCACAATTCTTGTCTGATTTTTTTTTTTTTTTTTTTTTAGTACTCTTCGCTCCCTCAAGAAGATTTCCATATATAGGATGTTGTTCGCGGTGTCCTCTTTCCCAGCCAATTTTTCCTGTATGTCTGTCTATTAATCAATCTGTCTTGTCTCTCTGTCTGTCTGTGTCTTTTCTATCTGTCAGTGTCCTTTCTATCTGTCTGTCTGTCTGTCTGTCTCTATTTTCCATCTGTCTGTCTGTCTGTCAATCTGTTTGTCTTGTCTCTCTGTCTCTCTTGTCCGTGTCTGTGTGTCTCTATTTTCTATCTGTCTGTCTGTCTGCCTGTCTCTATTTTCTATCTGTCTATCTGTCTGTCTGTTTCTATTTTCTATCTGTCTGTCTGTCTTTCTGTCTGTGTGTGTGTCTTTCTTTATCTTTCTCTCTCTCTCGCTGTTCCATTTCCACGAGACGTGATACCAGCTACACCCTACATACACAATCCATACTTTTCAATCCCACTCCTCCCCCCCCTTCACCCCCCCCCCCCCTACAACCATATGAAGAGGAGTTATGGGAGGGAGAAACGGAGGAGAGGGGGGAGGAGGGGGGGTAGTCTCTAGTGGTCAAGATGGATAGTTACTGGAAAAAAAAATGTAACACAAGAATACAATTATCTATCTACCAGTATGAATAATTAAATTTATCTGCTTCCTTGTAGTGTGTAGGAATCACCTGCCCTTCATATTGATTTGATGAGATTACACCTAAAACAACAAGCTGGGATCTCATCGTTTAGTGTGTTGCTTACTTATGGTACTAGTTAATTAAATAAAAATAATTTACAGAGATAATCTATACTGCCTGTAATTTTGAGGGCTACTGATTCCCACAAACTATGCCACGAAACAGACCATCTAAATACTAAATAATCAACCCATTTTTTATGCCACGAAACAGACCATCTAAATACTAAATAATCAACCCATTTTTTATGCCACGAAACAGACCATCTAAATACTAAATAATCAACCCATTTTTTATGCCACGAAACAGACCATCTAAATACTAAATAATCAACCCATTGTTTTGTTTATATCCCTTCCAAAAATATATGCAAAATTGGATCAGACTGATGAAATAATTAATAAGTAAATAATATTGGTAACAAGACAGCTAGGATTAGTCCTTTTTTAAGGGGAGAGTATACTTTGGGTACATTACAGTGTCTTGATTCCTCCAAAGTATGCCAGAACACACACCCAGATAAAGAAATATAATGTTATACTGTTGCCTGGAATAAATTGGAGGAATCATAATCTCCAAAAATGTCAGAACTATACCCTCCCCATAATCACTGTAAACAATAATAAAACCTATATATATAATCCATATTTAACCTGGAATACTAGTATCCTATACTCGGTACTCTCTCCTCCCGTGACCTGACATGGCCCAATACTAATACAATCCCAGAAGGTCAGGTGGGTGGAAGCGGAAGGTGGAGGAAGTGTGTGTGTGTGTGTGTGTGTGTGTGTGTTATGTGTGTGTTATGTGTGTGTGTGTGTGTGTGTGTACGAAGACGACTCACACACATACAGTCACTCTAACGTCAGGTTGATGGCCGAAACTCACACCACGTCACGTCGCAACAGACAGAAGGAATATAGAACAGCAGCATATAAAGAAATGAACCCATGAGTCTGAGTATGAGTGTAACCGATGCCATGACTCTATTAATTAAGGCAAGTAACCTTTTGTGATCAACTTAAGAGTCAATGTAGGACTCCAAACCCAGCTATAAAACACATTCCCTGTATAAATATTTTCATATGGAGAAGATCTGTTTCATGGCATAGTTTGGAGGAATTAGGAAGAGGATCCAGATACACACACACACACACACACACACACAGAGAAAGAAAGAGGATCCAGAGATATAGAGACACACACCGACACAAATATATAGAGTAGAGCGTGTCCAGTAGTGAGGAAGGCTGACATGTTACATATTATGATGAGTGGAATCAAGCCTCAGGGGAGAAAAGCCCCCCATTCAGTCACGGCAGCCGAGCGAGACATCAGCCCTAACGCGAATACTAGTGGTGGGTCCTCCAATTTTCCTACCCCCACCTCTTAACCTCTGGCAGGATGAGAGAGAGAGAGAGAGAGAGAGAGAGAGAGAGAGAGAGAGAGAGAGAGAGAGAGAGATCTACCCCCACCTCTCAACCTCTAACGGGATGAGAGAGAGAGAGAGAGAGAAAGAGAGAGAGAGAGATCTGTCTGTGTGAAAGTGTGGTTGGAGGGGTTGTAATCAGCATTATTATTCCCTCTAAATAAATGAGAAGAGCCTGTCATTAGTTTATACCTGCAACTTGTAATGGGAATGGATATAAGGGAGCCCTTCGTTTGTAGGTGAAATGAAAAACTAAGGTACTGTTTCCTCATATAACTATGACACAAAATTTATGTTGGTGGAATCAGGAACCCTTCACCAATGTACCACAAAAAGAAGACACCCTTAATTAACAAAATAAAGAAAAAATCGAAGTTCTAAGGAATAACGTAAAGATTAATGAAGCCACCACAATTAGACAGGAAAAAAGCAGGCTACTTATTCCTCCAAACTGATACCAACATGGAAAAAAAATGGGTAGACACTTCTCAGCTGCATCAACCAAAACCAAAAGCTGCGCCGAAATAAAACTTTGGTGGGGAATTATTCAGGTACAACTATAACTCCCCCTCGTGGGATATCAAAGGATTATTCTGTATGATCACACATGTACAAAGCGGTTGGTTACTAATTTACTTATCCATGTAATCTTGGTGAGAGATGAGAGTGAGAGGGACTTGTTTTTATTTACTTAGTGTGTGTTGTGGTGTGTGTGTATAGTGGTGTGTGTATGTTGTGTGGTGTTTGTTATGGCGTGTGTGTTGTGGTATGTATAGTAGTGTGTGTGGTGTGTTTTGTAGTGTGTTTTGTTGTGTGTTGTGGTGTGTATAGTGGTCTGTGTGTGTGTGTAGTGTATGTGTAGTGGTGTGTGTGTGTGTGTAGTGGTGTGTGTAGTGGTGTGGGCTGGCAAAGAAGACGACCACAGCCAGGGACCCTAATTGCGTCAACCCTCGTCTGTGTTTGATAAGAGGAGTGAGAGAGTTGAGGAGTGAGTCCGGTTACCAGGCATTAAAATGTATGTACTCCATTAACATACTACGGAGAAGACTGCACACACACACACACACGCGCGCGCGCACACCCACACACACATTAATATACCATTATAATGAATGTTTACCAATTGTACAGGAAATATATTAACAAGGCGAGACCATTGAAATTGTAAGATTAACCGAGTACTTACCAAGTCGAAGGTTGATCGTAATTTCACGAACATTTAACTGCGTCACTTAGGTAGAAAATGAGATGTCAGCACCACCGACCACCCGTCAGTTCTTTAGAGGCTAGGTTTTGAGGAAACAGTTCTTATAACTAAACAACAAAGAGGAAAACAAAGGGAAAGGGAAGGGAGGGCATTTTCTATCTAAGTGACGCAGTTAAATGTTCGTGAAATTACTATCAACCTTCGACTTGGTAAGTACTCGGTTAATCTTACAATTTCACTTCACGATATCTAACTGACGTCACTAGGTAGTCAATGAGAACTTCAGAGTGATTCCTCAAAACCTATGTTCTCTTCAGATCCAAAGCTCAATAACAGAAGAAATCAGGAAACATCAAATTATGCAATATAACAACAATTTATTTTTGTATTTTTGTATAATGTTATACAAGCACCATAGTACGTACATTTCAGATAACATTTTATATAACCCGAAGAACAAAGACCAAAAAGAAACTTACAAAGTGAATACCATCGAAACAATGAACTTGTTAAATGAACCCGCCAAAACAGGGTTGCAAGAATGTTTATGCCAACACAGCTTCACCAAACTGGCCCTGCTTACATAAAGTTTTTTTGTAGTGTCGGGCAAAAGTGGATTCCTGAGACTATCCCCCAGTTTCCAAGATCGTAGACAGAGGAAAGGTCATTGCTGCTTTGCAATAGTCTGTTCAAAACTTGTGTTCCATTTTCCTCTATCTATATGTCTCGATTTCTATCTATATCTTTATATCTATATCTATTTCTATCTATATCTTTATATCTATCTCTGTCTGTCTCCATTTCTATCTATTTCTTATCTGTCTATCTTGTTACAGCAGATGATATATAAACTTTACTAACTTAATTAAATTTTATTTTAAACAATATTAGTTAAACAAGCCCTGATAATTATTAATAATACCCTATGTACACAATAAATAATCCTAACCAATACCCTAATAAATATAATGAATATCCTATAACCTAAACACACACAAAAATAACATAACAAAAAGGAGACAACTTGGATAACACAAAATATAAGTATACTTAAGAGCAGTGGCTGAAGTCCCGATAAGTCACTCAACAACAGGGATTTAACACCAACACATTTATGCCCCAGTAGGAGGGTGAGAGATTGTGGAAGTGTTATCGTGGTGAGTCCCACAGAAGAACTGTCTTTTCCCTGCCGCCAGGTCCACACGTAACCTCGTATAGGGTTCGTTTCCGATGGAGTGAAACTATAGTGAACACAATGAGTATAAATAAAAACATGAGTCTGCTCGAATGATAGTTATTAAAAGTGGTTGATGATTCGAAGACAAGGTCGTAACAGATCTCCCGGCTGAAAACCTTCGTCGCACTTGTTTGCAGAGAAGGTTATTCAATGGATGACATAGGCGGAGACCTAGAGAGAGCATCCGCGATGATATTATCTACTCCTCGTATGTAGTGAACTTTCAGGTTGTAAGACTGTAGAAGGAGTGCCCATCGAAGAATGCGTTGATTTTGTAGTTTTGCCTTATCGATGAATACCAATGGGTTGTGATCAGAATACACTTGCACTACGTCAGGGTGGTGTAAAAGGTAACATTCGAACTTCTTCAGAGATGACACCAGTGCCAACCCTTCCTTCTCGATGGTAGAATAGGCCAATTGATGAGGTTTCATTTTCGCCGAGTAGTAAGCCACGGGATGAAGTACACCAGTCGTCGAGTCACGTTGTAGTAGAGCTGCACCAACTCCCATTCCGCTAGCGTCTACTTGCAAGAAGAAAGGTTGTGTAAAGTTCGGGGCTCTCAATACTGGGGAAGATGATAAAAAGCCTTTAAGGTTATCAAAGGCTTGCTGGCAGTCTGAACTCCACCTGAAGACTCTTTTAGTACTTGTAAGAGCAGTCAAGGGGGCAGCCACAGCAGCGAAGTTGGCGCAGAATCGACAATAGTAGCCACACATTCCCAGGAACTGCATTAACTTCCTTCTAGTCTGTGGAGGAGGAAAATTCAGAATGGCATCTACAATGGCATTTTTGGGCCTTACCAGCCCACTTCCCACTGTATATCCCAGATAAGATACAGTTCCTTTAGCAAATTGAGATTTTGACAGGTTAAGGATGAGACCAGCTTCTTTCAACCGTTCAAACAGACATCGGAGTCTCACCAGATGTTCGTTCCAATCATCTGACATCACAACCAGGTCGTCTATATAAGCTACTGTACCTAGTAGACCTTGAATTACATAATTTATAACTCTTTGGAATGTACAAGCTGCATTACAGAGACCAAAACTGAGGACTGTATAGGAGAATAAACCTTGTGGGGTAACAAATGATGAAATCTCCTTGGCCCTATCTGTGAGTGGTATTTGCCAATACCCACGACATAGATCCAAGGTAGTGATATACTTTGCAGCACTAACTCTATCAATTAAATCCTCTACCAATGGGAGAGGGAAAGAATCGATAACAGTGACTTGATTCACTCTGCGGAAATCTGTACAAAATCTAAATGAACCGTCAGGTTTTGGCACCAATATGCAAGGTGAAGCCCATGGAGAGATACTAGGTTCAGCAAAACCATTTTCCAGAAGATACTGAACTTCCTGTTTCATGACATTTGCTTTATATGGATTTAAACGGTAAGGAGGTTGTTTGATTGGATTAACTTTATCATTAATTAACTTAATATCATGTTTAAGTATTTTACACGAACCCGGTAAGTCTGTAGTGATGGAAGGAAAATAATGGATTAGTGTTTCTAATTCCTCCTTATGTTCTGAGTCAAGGTAAGACCCCAAATTCTGCAAAATTACACTGTTAGGAGGGTTAATACGAGGAAAAGGAATTTCAGTATCATTCGTTTCAGAGGAGTGACCGTCATCTGCACTCGATTCCCTCTTCTCTAACGTTAAACACATCACATTTTGTATTGATCCATCCTCTGATGTTCTTTCGTTATATGGCTTCATAAGATTTATGTGGACCAATTGAAAATTCTTTCGTCTGTCAGGTGTCTTGATAATATAATTAGTAGGAGATACCTTTCTTGAGACGACATAAGGTCCAGAATATTTACTTTTAAGAGGAGTGCCAGGGATTGGAAAGAAGACTAGTACCTTATCACCAATGGAAAATGAGCGAGTTACTACTTTTTTCTGGTGCTTTTTCATTCGTTCTTGTGCATTTCCTAGATTATGTAAAGCTATTTGTCTTACGGAAGTAAGTCTGTTCCGTAAATTATCTATATATCTAGCTACCGTGATGTTCGGTACAGGAGAAGGTTTAATCCATTGATCCTTGAGTACTCTCAGAGGTCCTCTTACATTTCTTCCGAACAACATTTCGAACGGAGAAAATCCCATACTCTCTTGAGGACTTTCCCTGATTGCAAATAGCATCCAATCAATGCTTTCATCCCAGTCCCTGTCATTTTCTAAACAAAATTTCTTAAGCATTGATTTTAGGGTTTGGTGGAATCTTTCAAGACACCCTTGAGACTGAGGCCTATAAGCAGAAGAGGTTACATGATTTACATTTAGTTCTTTAATAATCTGTTCGAAAAGATTACTTGTAAAGTTAGTACCCCTATCTGTCTGTATAATACTTGGGATTCCAACTGTCGTGAAGAAATGCAATAAGTGTTTTACAATGGTCTTTGTTTCAATGTTTTTTACAGGAATAGCTTCAGGGTATCTAGTGGTGGGATCCATTAAGGTTAAAAGATATTGATTGCCTTTTTTGGTCTTTGGCAATGGACCTACACAATCTAGAACAAGCTTTTCAAATGGCTCAGTTGTTACAATAATAGGGTTGAGTGGAGCTGGAGGGATTCCTTGATTAGGATTTCCTACTAACTGGCACACATGACAAGATTTCACATAATCTGAAACATCTTTTTTAAGACCTGGCCAGTAAAATTCATTTAATATTTTTGCAAGAGTCTTCTTGATACCCAAGTGTCCTGCCTTACCGTCGTGCGCAAGTTGGATTATGGCTTTACGAGCAGACTGGGGAACGATCACCTGATGTGTTTCAGCCCAGGTGCTTTTAGGATCAAGGTATGAAGGTCTGAATACTCTCATTAGTACCCCATCCCTGTAATAATAACCTGGAGTTTTATCAAAATCACCATCTTCAGAGACCAAATGTCTAATAGATATTAGAGAAGAGTCAACTTGTTGGGCTTCTATAAGTTCATCTTTCGAGATTAATTTGTCATATACACTTTCTGAGGGTAAAGAAATGTTACTGTGGGAGGAATCTTTCTGCTTTATGGCTTGGGCTCTCGTCACAGCACAAATAGGAAACACATCGTCAGGCCCTTTCTCTTCAGGAATGATAGTAGTAGGAGTTTGTATTACTATTGGGGATGGTACTACTTGGGATCCTGCAATATCATTACCGAGCAAAAGGTGTACACCGGGAATTGGAAGGGACTCGTATGTTATTGCTACTTCTACTTCACCAGAAAAAATGGGAGATTCCAAGTACACTTTAGCCAAGGGACAAGAAACTTGGGAAGCCAACCCAGCAAGTACTACTCGTTTTCCCGTTCCAGCATTCTGGAGGTTAGGGATGGTTTTTCCATAAAGAACTGATTTTGCGGCTCCTGTATCGCGTAGAATGGTGATAGGGTATGAATGAGAGTTTTTAGAGATGGATAGTTTCCCCTTAGTTTGGAATGGCATAAAGAGTTCCCTATTATTTTGGTTAAAGTTAGTAGAAGCAACGGGATTCACTTGTAGGCCAGAATCCTTCCTTGCTACTCGACATCTTGGATTAGTACAATCTTTAATCACATGACCTGAAGTTTTACAATAACTACAGTATAACTCTGGTTCAGTAACTCGTTTATCACTCCCCATCTTCTGCTTAAAAGACTTTTTTAAATATGAACTACCAGAGAATGATCTTACATTAGGTTTTTGACCACTTTCCCTGGTGTTGAGTGACTGAATAAGCAAATTATGGGAATCAGCCAATCTCGCTACTACATCCAAGTTTGTCTCCCTCTGTTCTTCAATATGTCTTAGGATAAAGAATGGCAACTTAGACTTAAACTGTTCCATTACCATTAAATTAATTAGCTCTTCCCGTGTCTTTGTTTTAGTAGCATCCAACCATTTTGTGAACCATCGAAGTAATTCGTGGGAGAATTCTATGAAAGTTTGGGAGGAGTCTTTTTTAAGACTTCGAAAATTCTGTCGATAGCCATCTGGGGTGATTGAATAGGCATCGAGAATACTTGCTTTAACTTGTGCATAATCATCTGGTTGGTCTATTGAATTAAACACTTTATGAGCTTTACCCGTAAATTTAGGCACTAATATAGTTACCCATTGATCCTGAGGCCATTCATGTTTGGTTGCTAAACGTTCGAACGTCTTAAAGAATGTATCAACCTCTTCCTCAACAAATGTTGGTAAAAGTGAAGTCGCTTTGTCGGGTCTAAACCTTACTTGACCCTGTTGATTATTTAGTCGATCCTGTTCTTCAGAAACCTGAAAGCGCCTTAACTCCAACTCAGTCTGAGCTCTTTTCTCTTCTGATTCTAATTCTGCTAGCCATATCTCTTTTTGCATTTGTAATTGTAATTGTCTTTCCTCTCTCTCTGCCTGCATCTGTCTCTCCTGTCTTTCGGCTTCGACCATTCGTAATTTGTATTCTAATTTTAATTTCTCTAATTCGAACAGGCTTTCAGGACTCATTTCCTTACTGGTTTGTTTAGAATTCTGAACTGGACTTTCTTCAGGAGAAGTTAAAAGAAAACCTGCCGGCGTTAGTGCAGACACTGCCTCTTCTGGTAAAATTTGAGCTTCTACCAATTTCTCTATAATTATATTCTTCATTACTTCTTTACGCATATGAGCAGTGATATAAATACCATAGTGTTCAGCTACTAATTTCCAGTCAGCTTTTCTAAGATATTGAAGTTGATCGTATGTGGCATTCTCTGTAAAACCTCCAAGACTGAATAAGGTAGCCATGTTTAGAAAATTACACAAAGAATAAAGTTGATAAGAGTAAAACTCGGTTAGGGACTTGACTAAAAGTGGCAGGATACGCGATTAAAATTCCGGGATTGTTTTAAATACGCGTAAGGAACCAAGTTTTAACTCCTATGGGTGTTCCTGCTCGATAAAGGAGATTAGAGGGTCAACACATTGTTAACGAGGATTAATCATTTGAGCACAGCAACACAGATAATGAATGTCCCCAGGAATTACACAGTCTAGGATGCCAATCCTTTCCTACTAAGAGATCGAACAAAGATTACTGCGCTAGTGTGCTAAGAGAGGTAAATTACACAGTTACTAGCACGATAACTATTCACTGAACGTCTGCCAACGTGAAATTCAGATAGTGAACAATTATGACACTGTTGAGTTTCCTACAACCACAAACACTTTCCTATACATAGAATGACTTCAAACAATATTTAGTTATTTTTAAGGGCTGTTTTTCCGGTCCTGTCACGGTCGCCATTACTTGTTACAGCAGATGATATATAAACTTTACTAACTTAATTAAATTTTATTATAAACAATATTAGTTAAACAAGCCCTGATAATTATTAATAATACCCTATGTACACAATAAATAATCCTAACCAATACCCTAATAAATATAATGAATATCCTATAACCTAAACACACACAAAAATAACATAACAAAAAGGAGACAACTTGGATAACACAAAATATAAGTATACTTAAGAGCAGTAGCTGAAGTCCCGATAAGTCACTCAACAACAGGGATTTAACACTAACACATTTATGCCCCAGTAGGAGGGTGAGAGATTGTGGAAGTGTTATCGTGGTGAGTCCCACAGAAGAACTGTCTTTTCCCTGCCGCCAGGTCCACACGTAACCTCGTATAGGGTTCGTTTCCGATGGAGTGAAACTATAGTGAACACAATGAGTATAAATAAAAACATGAGTCTGCTCGAATGATAGTTATTAAAAGTGGTTGATGATTCGAAGACAAGGTCGTAATTATAAACTAGTTCTGAGAGATGGTTTCCTGGCCTTGAAGTTTTGAGTAGGTCTCCTATGGTAAAGGAAATCCTAGAAGTAGATATGGACATGTTTCTGGTGTCTAGTAGGTGAAGAGTTTGGCCCTGTTGTCCGGATACTAATAACATTAACATTATCAATATTTTAGACAACTGAAACATGGATAAGTTATTATTAGTTCCTAAACTTCTAACATGGTTCAAAACTAACTCTGGATCCCAGATAGAAAGATGCCGGGGAAAAGATGGTCTGTCTTGAAAGACTGCTTTCATGAACCGTTTTACTAATGCATGTTGGCCTGCCGGTTTGTCTCTAATAGTAGCTATTGCTGAAATGGCAGATCGAATGGTGTTCATGGTGTTATAGCTCTGTCCTTTCTCTTTTTTAAATTCAAGTAATAAATATTCCAGTAAGAAATTTATAGGTGGCAGAAATAGATCAATTTTCCTGCTGAGACAAACCGACACCCACTTTTTGATATGAGGCCCATATTGCAATTTTGTGCTGTGTCTCCAAGACCTAAGGAGAAATTCGGCAACCTCCTTCGAAAGTCCCTGTTTTTTAAGGGATTGCCTGAGAGGATCATGGCAGTCATTCTCAACTTGGCTGCCTGTGGGTGTGTGAGGCAAAACCAGGGACTCTCGTGGGAGCAGGAACGGATGTTCTGCCAACAACTTCAGTGCTAAAGGGAGCCAACCCTGAGTTGGCCAAAGAGGCAGGATTGATATCACAGTAGCCTCGTTCTCCCGAATTTTCTTCAACATCTATCCAATTACACTGAAAGGTGGAAAGGCATATAAGTTAATCCTCCAGTTTATTGTGAAAGCATTTGTATATGCAGCAACAGGGTCTGGCTTCCAGGAGACATATGTTGGAACTTGAGCGTTAAGTCTAGATGCAAAGAGATCAATATATGGGGTATAAAACCTGTCACAAAGCAATTTAAATATGCGAGGCTTCAACATCCATTCCGTATCTAAATTCTAAAGTCTAGATTCTTTGTCTGCCTCCACATTATCCAGTCATTTAATGTATTTTGCTGACAAAGTAATTCCCCTCGCCAAAGCCCAGTCAAAAATCTCTTCTATTATTTGATTGAGGTTGATCTTTGTACTACCACCCCGATCTAAACAAGCAACAGCTGTAGTATTATCTGATCTTACAGAAATTTCAGTCTGGTTATAATTCTTACACAAAGACTTTAATCCTAGTAAAATGGCCTTAAGTTCCAGACAATTAATATGGTCTAACTCACCTTGGGCCCACTGACCACCTGTTTTCACATCATCACATATTGCACCCCAACCAGTTTAACATGCATCAGTTTTCAATTCTAACTGTGGAGGAGAATATAGAAGAAATTTTGACTGAAAGTCTATTTTGTGAATCCACCAACTAATCAGGTCCTTGGCATGATCATCTAAATTAATTATTGCATTGTAATTGCCTTTGTTTTGTACCAATTCCTTGTTCCTGACAATCTCTAGGTATTTGTATCTTAGAGGAGCTAAAGTCACTGCAGGCTCAGATGCAACGGTAAGGCCAATAAACACCGCTAAGGCATGCAAGCTCGTGTCTCCCTTAAGTAGAAGATTGCCCTGTTTTTTAATGCTGTGTCTCCGTCGTGAAGGCAAGGTGGCAGTCATATCTGAGGAATTTAGAGTAATTCCAAGGAATTCAACTTTCTGCGTTGGAACAAGGACAGATTTGTTTAAATTGACTGTTAATCCCACAGAATCAAATAACTGTACAGCATACTTTACATTGTCTATTAGCTCTTTATCTGAGTTTGCAATTAAGATGCAATCATCTATATAGCAAGAGACTGTTATAAGGAGCTTCCTTAAGTGTGACAAAACTGGCTTTAAAAGTTTAGTAAAGATGCGTGGGGCAGAACTCAGCCCCTGTGGTAAACAAGTGAACTGGAAGGTTCCATTTTGCCATATAAACCGTAACCATTCCCTATCCTTGGGTCTCACAGGCACCGAATAATAAGCATCTTTAAAATCTACAGTCATAAAATAACAGCTAGGATGGACGAGCTGAATGACGTCCTTAATGGTGTCCATTTTGAAGTGAGAGTACTTTACATAGTTATTTAACTCTTTCAGATTCAAAATAACCCTGGCCAATCCATCTATCTTAAAAGTTGGGAACACATTAGAGAAAAAACCCGGGGAATCTCCGGCCTCACACCTCTCAATTATTTTATTTTTTAGGAAAACCTGTAAAGCTGCATCTAGGGCGTTTTGATGAGCACGAGACAAATTAAGAGGTCTTGGTAAGGAGCTCTGTACAGGCAGACTCTCAAAAACTAAAACATTGCCAACCACTACATCCAAAATCCACTTGTCACTTGTCAGACATCGCCACTGAGACCTGTGCGTAAAAATATTTCCCCCAACAAAGTTGTCTGCGGTGTTTAACAAGGGACAAATCGTTGCTGAACTCACATGAGGCTGCATTACTGGGGATATCTGTTTTGAGTCCTTTTCCCCCAGGACTGCTTCTGGTCTAAACAAGAACATGAAGGAAAACCCTTCAAAAGCTGCGGCTCTTAATGATTCAAGTGAAATAATAAAATATCCATATGTAAAGGTTTCAAAAATATTAATTATGTTTTATCTGGATTTTCGTATATATATGGTTATATTGAAATTTTGAAAATGAACCCTTTTTATTGAGGGTGAACCCCTCGGATAAATGATTCAATGTCGGTAAAAGAAAATGGATGGGAGGAAGAGAGTGAGTGAGTGAATTGAATCCCTTTTAAGAAGTGGTCGCCCCAAGAAGAACAACAAGAACAATAAATTCAGATAAAACCTAGAGCTCTCGGCTTAGGCAGGAGCTAAAAAGGCCTTGAGGAGGAACTTTTGAACCGATTGAAGAGGGGCTTCCTCGTTCCTTGCCTGAACTGGTGAACAGTCTTCATCCTGTCAAACTTGACTGGCCGAAAAGACAGCCTTCCTAGTTTCTTAGTCTTGTGAATTTTATCACATTTTTTTACCACATCGAAGGGGAAAAGTTCGTCTGTACCGACTTCTCAGCCCCCTTTACATAATTCTGATAAAGAAGTATCGTTAACATGGAAACGGATCACTTCCTTTCTTAGCTGATTGATGTAATTAAAGGCTGAAACAATAAGTCTAAGGCTATCATTGAAGCCTTCTAAATAGGTGATTAATGGTTTGCCAGCCTTTTCTCCAATGTTACTGACGGGTGGTCGGTGGTGCTGACATCTCATTGACTACCTAGTGACGTCAGTTAAATATCGTGAGGTGAAATTCAAATTATTACCCATATCATAAAAACAAGAAATAATCCCTTTCTTTAATTAGCGTAAGAGTATTAATTCCTAGTTCCAGCTATACTGACTCAGCTTGTGCAACATTATTGTTCCTTAAGTTTAATATTAGCGTAAGAATATTAGGCTACTTCTTTCCTGTACCCATCATACTTGGCTTGGCTTTATATGTTATTATTAGGACAGAATAGGATTTCAATGCCTTGTTATTTTCCCTCTTATTGGCTGACACAACACAACACAACTCAAGAGCTCTTTGGTGAGTCCCTTCTTTGAGCCACTGCACTGAATAACACAAGACAGTTCCATCACCCACGCTCCCTCACACACACACCCTCACACACGCCTCCTCACACAATATCCATCACACACGCCCCCTCACACACACCAACAGGAAAAATAGGGTACGCACATTGCATATGACGAGACACAAATGGCATTCTGGAAACCAGCGTCTTCTTAGAGTGCTTTGCCTGTTATAGTGGTGTTGCCAATATTGTCACGTAGTTCGATAAAAGTAACAATTGTGGAAATAACAGGCACCTCTTCAATTTATTTCTCCTTTGCTCTGTCAAATGGATCTCAGTGATATTCTCATCCTCCCTACTACTCCTCCATCTACTCGTTTTGTTCTCTTCTTTTTCTGTTCTTCCTCCTTATATACTCCTCTTACTATGGTTATTACTAATTTTATAGTTCCTTTTTCGCCGTCTTTATTTCCATTTCCCCCCTCATGTATACTCCATTTTCAACTGTATTTTCCTCCTCCCTCATCAACAGTTCCTCCTCCACCTCCTCCTCCTTCAACTTTTCCCTTTTGCTTCTTCCTTTCCTCTTCCTCCTTTGCTCACATCTCCCATCCTCCTCCTCCTCCTCCTCCTCAATACACATAAAGCTGGGGAATGGAAAGCCATCTTCTCCTCCACACAAACACACACACACAAAGAGTGATGGTGAGGGGGGGGGGGGGGGCGACATCCTCACCTCACACTGAACAAGACTTAAACACGCCACCAGCACCATCATCACATTCATCTCACTCACTCACAAACTTTGCTCTCTTTCGATCCACCACCAACACCATGCTCCTCTCCTCCCCCCCCCCTCTCTCTCTCTCACACACACACACACATGAGAAAGAGAGAGGAAGTTATTGGCAAGTAATTTAGAACACAACAGTTACACCGCCTCCAATAACAAACACATCGTCTAAGAGGCTTACATATCCTTTTCTCGACCGACATATACAACAATCAGTTATCGTATTACAAGTTTCCACATTTTCAATACAAAATATGATCAAACAACACACAATATTATGTTGTTCCCGTACCAAGTAAAAATTCTCTTATATCAAGTAATGAATATTCAACTTTAGTATATGTGGAAATACGATGCAATAACATTCGAATAACACAATAACTGCAACTTATACAATAATAATATTCAAGGGCAATCAATCAGTGTTATGGTTTCTAGCTTCTTTGCAAAAACACGGACGTCACTACATTAGCAAAGGTAACCGAAGATAAGTATTTTATGAAGTAATTGAAGGACAGGGAAATAAGAAACTAACACATAATTTTCCCCTTAACTACAGTATACAGTATTAGCCTAGATATGCCACCAAGCATTCTACTAATGTGAAGCTGTAAAGGAATGAGATCATCTGTTGTTGGCATATGGAAAATGGCTATTGATTTCTCCAAACCTTGCTACATATAAAACAGAGACCCTGTACTGTATGTATGTGTTTTTGGATAGTCTGTCTCTTGGCATAATAATTAGAGAAGTCAGTCAGTCAGCCTCTAAAAAACTCACTTCAACGTGTACTGAAACTCCCTGTCTACATCTGTACAGTACAATATTATTTCTCTGGTAATAACGGAGGGTGTGTTTCCGCATCAAGTATTGTACACCCTCCAGCTGCTGTGAAATGAATGATGTTTGTGTACTGACGGTCGTTGTGCCTATTTACATACTAAATTCACTGCTAATGGCTTTATACGCAGATTAAGAGTGCTGTGTTGCAAGCATGCTCCTATTAATATTCTTATGCATGCAGGGGAGGGCACTGTGCTGTACTGTACTGTACTGTACTGTACTCATCATCACTTACAACACGCCACCCACACTATATACTGTACTGTATTATTATTATTATTATTATTATTATTATTATTATTATTATTAACACTTATAACACACCACCCACATTATACTCTGTTACTGCTGCTATCATTATTATTATTATTATTATTAATATTATTATTATTATTATTATTATTATTATTATTATAACACGCCACCCACAATATATATGGTACTATTATTACTATCATTATTACGATCATTATTAGTATTACTGTAACAAACTTTAACACTATAGTTATTACAATAAAATATTCCAAACTGCTACCAAAATCGTTATCACTCCTAGTACTACAATTCCTATTATTGTCATTATCATTATCACTATCATACAGAATAATTTACATTCATATTATATAGGAGCTCTCTCACTCACTATTTTTCACACACACACACACACACACACAAATACTGCATAACACTACATATACTAGCGGTACTAAATTTATGTTTTCGTTCTTTCATTATCACCTTCGCACACACACACACACACACACACACTGTGATTTGACACCGTGAGGATCAGTCACAGGTTTAGGCGCTCCCTGGGGCAGCCAAGGTCAGTTTTGTTGACCTCTCATCACCTCTCATCTCCTTACCCTTCACTACACTCATCACTCAAGAACTTCACTACTTACAAACTCCTACAGTGTACAGTGAATTGAAGTACAGACTCGGTCAGTGAATCAATAACAACAGTTATGAACGACCATAGTGTTATACACCGTTATTCCCGTGGGACTCTTTACCAACTCAAACACCGAGCTGCCTACCCTCCTGCTCAAGTTATTACCCGCCTAAAAACCCTGGCACTCTTTCACAGCAGGGGTTGTAAAGCAGGCAGAAACAAACAAAGACCCATACGAGTGATACGAGTTATTACATCTAACAGAAAACAGAAACAAACAGTTACTGAAAAGACCAAGAACTATATTGAAGTGCCTCTCCAGTGGTTTGACTTGCCCAGATTATTCTTGTCAAATGTGACCTCATTATCAAATAAGGTGGACGAACTTGTGTTGGCTGTGAATACCAATGGTGCTGATGTTGTTTGTATTACCGAAGCATGGCAAATCGTACCCGAACTGTGCAATATAGAAAACTTTATTCTCTTCCACCAACTTAGAGAAAACAAACGTGGTGGTGGGTTAGCCTTATTTGCTATATAGGGACAAATACTGCCCCCAACACCTGATTGTAGATATCCCAGAGGGAATTGAGGTCCTGTGGGTCAAGTTAACACCTCCATGTCACCCGAGACTCACTGCCTCCATTATCTACTGCCTAATTTACCATCCACCACGTGCACCATCCCAAGTAGTGCTGATAGAACATATTATTTACACATGTGACATCCTCAAAATTAGATATCCATCAGCAAAATTTGTAATATGTGGTGACTTCAATGAAATCAACACTGAAGTACTAGAAAATGCACTATCCCTCACCCAAGTTGTTGATTTCCCAACCCACAACCAGAGTGTCCTAGACAAGATTGTCACCGACCTGTCAGACCAATACCTCCCACCACAACCCTTACCACCAGTGGGGAAGAGTACCCACCTCTCCATCCTGTGAACTCCCACCCCCACCACCACCCATCACCAGCCTCCCATCATCAGGAAGTATAGACCCATACCTGACTCATCGATAAGAGAATTTGGACAGTGGTTGGTACGTTATCCTTGGACTGAGGTATTGACTGTCAGTGATGTTGACACCAAATGGGAGAATTATTCCACCACCATCAATCAAGTATATCACCACTTCTTCCCAGAAAAGTCGACGACAGTTCACCCATCGGATATGCCATGGATTACCACCAAAATAAAAAGACTCATCAAACAACGCAACAAAGCCCTCTACACCGACAAGGCAAGATATAACAGGCTTCGCAACAGAGTCATTAGGGATATCAAGACAGCCAAACTGAGACACTACCCTACAAAAATACAACAACTAAAGGAAACCAACATCAGCCAGTGGTATAGTAAAATTAAGGATGTGTGTGGGATGCGTAAACACTCACCCTCCCTCCCCTGTACTAACGGACTTACCAGTGAGGAAACAGCAGGCCGCCTCAAGGACCACTTCGCGACCATATGTCAAAGCTTACCCGAGTTTGACCCATCCCAACTACCTGCCTACCTCCCCTCCCTTCAGCCACCCACAGTCCAAGAGTATCAGGTTGCCAAGAAACTGTCAGAATTTAAACTCAAACGCTCCACCACTCCCATTGATCTTCCTATTAAATTGTATAAAGAGTTTGCTGTTGAGCTTGCCATCCCTCTCTGCTCTATTATTAACGCATCCTTAAATCAGCTTAAAGTACCCACATATTGGAAGACAGCTTATGTCACACCAATACCTAAAGTCAATAATCCCCAATCTTTTGATCAATTGAGACCCATTGCTATCACTCCCCTCCCCAGCCTTTTGTGTGAAAGTTTTGTTTTTTATTGGGCCTCAGCTAGTATTAAAAATTTCATTGACAGCCAGCAGTTTGGCAATATAAAGTCATCCTCCACCACACATTGCCTTATTAGCCTACTTGACTTTGTATATAAGAACTTAGAGCAAAGGAAGACCTCAGTAATACTAACTTTTATTGACTTTAAAAAGGCATTTGACCTGGTGGATCATAATATAATAATAAATAAGGCACTTGGTATTGGGATGGAGCCAGGCTTGGTGGCATGGTTGGCAGATTTTCTCAGTGATCGGCAGCAGGTGGTAAGATATCAAGGTGCAATATCTAGCCCACAAACACTGAAGTGTGGCGTCCCACAAGGAACAAGATTGGGACCTCTGTGCTTCATTATCCTCATCAATGATGCACTGGCCAACACACAGCGGTGGAAGTATGTGGATGACTCCACTGTGGGAGCTGTAGTGGACAACACTGCACCTGATTACCACCTACTACAACAACAACTCGACAACCTACAAGCCTGGACTGAAGCCAACAACGTCAGCATCAATCACAACAAGACAGTGGTGATGCATCTTCACACCTCTACCACACCTGTACCACCACCAACAGTCACACTGGGGGGACACCCACTCCAGGTTGTGGAGAAGACTAAAATCCTGGGAATTACACTGGACAGCAAGTTGGACTGGAAGCATCATATTACCACCACTACCCAGTCTGCCTCTTATCGTCTGTACATGCTGAGAAGGCTGAAGTCCCTCGGTACACCACAGTGTGAACTGAGGAGTATATATCACATGTTCATACTACCCAAACTCACCTATGGCTCCCCTAGCTGGTTCCCCTCCATTAATACCACACAGAAGAAACAGCTAGAACGAGTACAGAAAAGAGCTTGTCGTATAATACTGGGGGCAGATTATACTACATACAGTGAGGCCCTTATCACCCTCGGCATGGTCTCCCTCGAAACTGTACACCACGACAATCTGCGACGATTTAGCATTGGGCTGCTAAGAAACCCGAGACATCGTGATATGCTTCCACCTTCCCTTCCCCCACCACGACAATCTACGAGGCACAACAACATCTTAAAGCCGATAAGAGCACTTACTGACCGCTACAAAAACAGCCCCATACCCACTATGGTCAGAATCATCAATAACAAATAATGCTATATTTTTATCTCATTTCATTGTTGTATATATAAAACCCTGCTCATCAATCATCATATAATGTACTGTGTATTTTCAGCCTTATGGCTGCTATTTCAATAAACCATTTATTATTATTATTATTATTATTATTATTATTAAATACTGCATAAAACTACATATACTAGCATTATTAAATATATGCTTTCATTCTTTCATTATCACCTACGTAATCCCAGTTAGGCGAGAGCTTTCCACTGTAGGAAAAAATAATTAATGACACGGATAATCATAATTCCTGGAAAATTAATTAACTTTGCAATCTGTGTGTAATCTAGTAGAACTCCAAGTACTCAATATTTACACACAATGAATTTGGCACAACATATGAAACAAAACCCACCCACCATGTGACTTACAACAATAGCACTAGCAAACTATCTATCACTACCATGGTTACTCTTATACTACTATTATTATTACTACCTCTATCATCAATAAAATATCTATATATCACTACCACGGTTATTCTTATACTAATTACTAACTCTATCACTAACAAACTATCTATCACTACCACGGTTACTCTTATAATAATAATATTATTATTACTACCTCTACCATTAATAAAATATCTATATATCACTACCACGGTTACTCTTATACTAATTACTACCTCTATCACTATCACTACCACCGACACAACTATATCATTATTTACCTGTGACTCTATAAACATCACTGCCACTGTTACCATCGTATTACTAGTATACTATGTAGTAATAACTTTCACTACCACTGTTACTACTATCAATACCAATTCTAACACAATAAATAATTGAGGGAAATAAAGCTACAGGGAGAGAATCAGATAAACGTTCCTAGCCATTTACATACGTTTATGACGAGAGAGACAGAGAGACAGAGAGAAGTCAGAGAACCTCGTTGCTGGCTCTAAAGACCAGAGTCACTATGCCCAGAACCAGGACACACACCCACACACATTCATTGATCCACACTCTTACTCTATACTCCCCTGTCTGTATATTCAACAACACTTTTTCGCAGCTGTAGTAAATGTTCTGATACTGGATATTAAAAAAAAAAAATGTGAGAGAACAAAAAAGTGTTTGATGCTTAACACACTGCAGCACCTCACGCCACTGCAGTACACACACACACATACACACACACACATACTCAAAGATCCACCACCACCACCACCACCACTTGCCCTGTTCCCATGCATTTTAAGGTACAGGGAAACAAAGCAAGCCAGTATTTCTTCATCCTCCCAGTACTGTATGATTAAGGAAATAGAAGGAATATAACTAGAATTTATAAGTGTTATGAGGTGATAGAAAGATGGGAAAACAAATAATAAGAAAATAATAGGAATGGAGGGACACTTGAATAACTGAAAAGGATTGGCTGGGGCCGAAGGGGCACCCAAACTCTTACAAGTATCCTACTGCCTACAATACTTGTTTTATGGAGAGTTGTCGAAGGGGCACCAAACCTCTTACAAGTATTGTCTACAATATTTGTTTTATGGAGAGTGGTTCTGGTTCAGTGTTATATACAGTGTATTATATTGGTTATAAGATAAGACCCTAAATGGCTCAACAAAAAAGTTCTATAGACTCATTAAGTTATTCCTCTCCACGGCAATCTGTACTAAGAAAGATATACATGTTATGTACAGTATTTTGTCTACGTAATTGTGCAGTATAATATTATATGGGTTATATAAGACCCTAAATGGGTCAACAAAAAAGTCCTATAGACTCATTGAGTTGCTCCCCTCCACGGAAATCTTTAGTAAAAGGCGAAAGATTTATGCGTTTTGAAGGAAAACCAGAGTTAATAAATTTCTTCCTTCACACACCCTAGTTACGCTTTAGGTGAGATTTACCGTCATACTAATTCTGGGTAACAATGTCACTATCAGTAATTAATACATTGTAATACATGTTAGACATATTGTTTGTGGGCCAATGTGTATGTGAAATATAATAAAAGATTGTTTTATATTTATATTGTAAGAAATATCAGTATTAGTAATAAATTTCTAGCATACTTTCATAACAATAATTGGCTGATGCCCTTTTTGCCTTGATTATATTATAGTCCCAAGAAAATACATCCTACATATAACCTGAATATTGTAAATATTATGTGATTATAATATTATAATGTTTGACTGAAGACCTATTTACACTATACAATGTTACTATACACGTCACATTACATATATATAGTGTATATAGGAACATAAATTATATAATAGTTTCCCTGGTATTAAGGTATGGAAGGGTAACTGTTATTTATATTTTAATATATTGTATTATAATGTTTAACTGAAGACCTATTTACACTATACAATGTTATTATACACGTCACATTGTGTTTATATATATATTTATAGGAATATATATTACTTTATAGTTTCCCTGGTATATAATATCAACATATAAATATGGTATGGAAGGGTAACTGTTTATTTCGGTTCCCTTTATTTTCATCATTTCCTACACACATAAATATCTCTCAGTGTATGTATTTGATATAATTTGTGATGTGTATAATGTATTAATATCAAAACTAATTTAATGTGCAATATGGAATTGTACAGTCGTGGTCAATAATAATCATTCACATTTAGGTTAGGTAGCCTACTCTCAATGGATGTATTTAATGTCATTCGTGATGTGTATAATATAATGGCTTTTAATGCCTCAAAAGATTCATAGTTCGATGTTTGAGTTGAAATGAAATTGTTAGAGTGGATTAAAAATATATAAATAGAATGTCAAAAGCATCAGATCCAGAAAACTTAGAACATTTTGTGCTGGACTGTACTGGCTATGTTGAAGAAAGAAGAAAAATTAGAAAATTGCAACAACCTTATATTGAATGCATGGAAAACATCATTGGTGGGCTGTTATTTGACAGTGGAAAATATATAGCCAATATATAAGAATATCTTTATGTGTTGGAAAATAAGGGAAAATAAATTAATTAAAGGAACTCAGCAACAAATAAACGACAGCAGAGGGCCCATTGTAAAGGCTATCCCTCGACACCATCGCATCACATAGACTCCCACTTAGATTAATGAAAGTGGTGTCAATTCCACTGTAAATATTTCTTTTAACTGTTGTATTTACTGTAGGATCAGTAATCTTGCTTAAAGTTTAATGGGTGATGAACAAACACTCATTATCTTGGCACATCAAAAGTTTGGTGAACCTGTTGGAATCTTAGATGGGCTATGTCAGTAGTTATTAAATGAGCTCTACTTGTTATCATTAAACGATAAATAATAAATATAAAGTTGTTATATATATGTAATTGATAGTACAATATTGTAAAAGCAGAGTATGAACTTTGCATTTGATACATTGGTATATTTATATTAATGAAATTAGTATTGTACACAGCCTCTACATTGACTTACCAGGTACCACTAAATGTAAACAAACTTTAAGGAAGTCACGTGTGAACACATTCAACCCAAAACCAGCAGTGTTTTTCAAGTGAGGGAGTGGAATATAATGTGTGAAATACAATAAATGATGAGAGAGCCACAAAATGGTAGGTCTATAATGTGTAAATAGTTAATGTTCTTACCTTACCTATTTGTATCTTAACAGTTCGTGTATAATGTGTAAATAGGTAATAGTTAATGTTCTTACCTTACCTATTTGTATCTTTACAGGATTGAGTCAAGTTTGGGTGTAATCCTGCAGTAGTCCGTGGGTAAGTGTATTTACACGCATTTTACTTATAATTCAAAACTTTTATGATTAACTTGTATTTTTGTTATGTGTTGTACATCTGAGATTGTTAAATAAGATTAAAATTGGAAGTTATACATCAGAGAGAAATGTTTATTTATTGAAAGAATTACCGTTTTGTAGCAGTGTTGCCAGATCCGACTGGGTCCCAGTACTTTGCCCAGGTTATTTATTGTACTTTATCACTATTATTTTGTGGTAGTTTACCCAGGTTAGGTCCCAGTAGTCTGCCCAGGTTAGGCATTTTAAAATTAGCTTGACTTTACCTGACCTAACCTAACCTAGACCACAACAGACTACCGGGACCTAACCTGGGCAGACTACTGGGAAATAATTGTGACAACGTATAATAAATGAATTGGACAAAATATTGAGCTTGATCTGGTAACACTGCTACAAAATTGCAAGTCTTTCACTAAATACCCTAACTTATAACATTCTAAGGTAATTATCTATTCTTTTGCCATTTTATATTACAATGTTCTTACCTTTATCCACTAATTTATAACATTGTGACATTTTTCTTTTATGGCATTTTCTTTGGCAATGATAGTTCATATTCAAATGGGACATTTTGATATTACTCTGACCTTACCTAATCTAACCTAGACTACAGGAACCTAACCTGGGTAAACTACTGGGACCTAATTTGGGCAAACTACTGGGACCTAACCAAACCTAACCTAACCTAAACTTTCCTTATCTGACCTAACCAAACATAATCGGTAATAGTCAAGCATTTGTCCATAATATAATTTTTGATTCGAGGTTTTCAGAATGCAATGTTTTATAGTGTGTTTTAATTCATTTATTGTTCACAACCGTTGCAAATAAGTGTTTTTGTTGATATAACCCCAACCCCCACCCTAACCAAATATCTGAAAACACCTAATTTATGCCCTATTTGAACTAAATTCGCCTGAAAAACACTACAATGCTTTAAATAGAATTAGGTAGACCTCATCTGACCTAACCTAATCAGGACTGCCCCCCTAACGGGAACCAGGTGGGGGGCTTGTGTGTCTCTGAGTCCTGGCGAGCTAGACTAGAGGAGGCTCCGGCCCCTGCTCTGCCCATATATCGGGGAGAGAGGGCGGTAAGATCCTGCGTACCGGGAGTAATTGTTTATTTCAACACTAATGATTTATATTAGTTGTATGTTATGGTAATATTTTTGTTAGCTGTTTCCTGATTTTATCCAAGAATATTAACCCCGATAGTAGGGGAAGGCATGAAATATATCAGGGAAAGAGAGGGGTTGAGATACGGCTATGAAGATGAACGTCGACCATGTAAACATAATAGAGAAACAAGATGGCTTGTATCCTTGCTTGTGATTGGTTGTATGTCATGACGTCATCGGCCTAGGCAGCCATGACGTCACAACCTGCTCAGCCAATAGCATTACACAATGTATTTACACCCGCTTATTTACACCCGCTTATTTTACACCCAAGTCCTATTACATCATATGTATGTGATGTATATTGATATTATAAAATAAGTAAAGGAAGTACATAATTGGATATAAATTAAAAATGCAGAAAAAAATAATTTGAAAGTAACAAAACAAAAGATACCCCTGTTTTGTCGTAATTTACATTTTTACACCCAGTTAAATTTAATATCCTATATACACGTACTTCCTCTTAATTACGAGAACTCCGTCTGTATGTTTTGAATTCTATATTGCATTTCATACATATATTATTTTATGAAATTGAGTAGAAATAACTGTTAATTAACATTACCTTACCTGACCTAACCGAAACTGGGAGGGGGCAGACTACCGGGACCTAACCTGGGCAAACTATCGGGACCTAACCTGGCCAGACTACCGGGACCTAACCTGGGCAAACTACCGGGACCTGACCTGGGCAGACTACCGGGACCTAACCTGGACAGACTACCGGGACCTAACCTGGGCAAACTACCGGGACCTAACCTGGGCAGACTACCGGGACCTAACCTGGGCAGACTACCTGGATCTAACCTGGACAGACTACCGGGACCTAACCTGGGCAAACTACCGGGACCTAACCTGGGCAAACTACCGGGACCTAACCTGGGCAAACTACCGGGACCTAACCTGGGCAGACTACCGGGACCTAACCTGGGCAGACTACCGGGACCTAACCTGGGCAAACTACCTGGACCTAACCGGGTGTCCTTCGGGACACCTGGTTCCTTTAAGCATAAAGAGTACCAACTAATTAAAAAATGTACATTACATACCTTCTTCAAGTCCTTCTGTTTATAAAACTACGCAATATCATGAAGAAAATGGTTAGGGAATGTGTCCTTGTATTTCCATCTATACAGAAATTATTGAAGTTAACTCTCGTATAGTTCCTGGGAAGTATGGCGTTCACCGTTCAGGATACGTAGCTTTAGCATAGTATCCTTCAAGAAATTTCTATGATCTGGTCACTATAATCACTTAATTAACTCCTCCACGAATAATGATTTTATCACTGTCTTGTATGTGGATTACATCGAAAATCCGATTCGTAATAGTATAATTTATATCGCCAGGAGGACGAGAGTGGGAAGTACACCACTACCACACAGACCAACACTATTATCATTACTGGCTCAGGCTCCAATTAATCAAATATACAATCCATTATTTGGCAACCACTACAAAGAATGCCAACTGCATGAATGTATTACGGAAGAAATGCACCATCAATAGGTCCACATAATAATAAAAAAATGTAAATGATGAACATGTATTACCAAAGTAGGCTACAATATTTAACAATATCCACATATACAGGGTTTATGAACTGATTGGATAGCATTTATTTGCGTGCTTGCATATTGTATGGTAGGACAACCCTGCTTTGCTTATTTTTCAGCCAATAATATGTGGTAAAGTACTGACGTTTTTTTGTATAGGAGCCAATAAGTAATCGCAAACGTTGATGACGACATTTTCATCAACATCCCATAAAGCGACGACATAGTTCGATGACGTCACCTCACGTTTGGACCAATACCGTGCGACCTTACAACAAGACTTTGGTACCTCTATAAACAGTGACCACAACAAGTGCCCAAATTGACATTTTTATTCTGTAATTACTATTTATAATGCGTAACTTCCATGTTTAATCCTATTAAACAATCTCCGACATACAACACATATTAAAACTACAAGTTAACCATAAAAGTCTTGCATTATAAGTGAAATATGTATAAATACAGTTACTCCCGGTACTCAGGATTATACCGAGAGGGCTTCCCATGCTAGGAAGGTCGCCAGTGAGAGACCAGACCAAATAGTTCCCATCTTTCAGTTCTTCATCTATCCCTCTTTTCATTTTATTTCCTTCCTGCTTGCTGTCACACCTCTCTATCACCTTTTTCTGGCACTATAGGACCTCGATGTTGCGGCCCCTAATATCCATCAATCAATTAATCAGGACCGCAATAAACTACCGGGACCTAACCTGTCTATGGAACCTGGATGTAAACACTTGGTGGCCATCTTGAATTGATATTATTATACTGGAACTAACGGATCCAGTTCTCAATACGAAAGCAACTGTTGGAACCTGTACCTAATATTAACTGACCATGTTTTATAATTGCTGTTTAATGATGTTGATTTAAAGCCTTTATTTGCCGACTGGGACGAACGGCAAGTACATTAAATATAAGACACACACACTGAAGTAAGACTCAGCTTGACCATATAGAAGGCTTTATTCAACAAAGAACACGACTACCTGTAACAAAGGAAAAAGTAGTTTAACATCAGGTAACTAGATACATGTAATACAAATTCTTCCAACTACAGAGATAATAACAAAATACCACAATCTCCCCCACACAGATAAATGCATACACAAACAAAGCAAGGGTAAATCATAACCATATTTACATAATTACCCAGCAACATAAAGCAAAATTTAAAATAACAAAACCTAATAATTAACAATTGTGATTCTTGCATATGAGAAAAAGCATACACATTTAACTTTCAATTTCAAATGTTAAGTCATTCATAGTTATAGGGCATCAAGATTTCATTCATAGGTTAAGCGATCAGGAGCTTTCCTACAGCGCTGTGATCTTCTTAATGAAGGTGGAATATCATGGGAATCTTCTAGCTGACACTTAGGCTCCAAATTAGTCACAAGTTGCTCCTTACAATCGCTACCCTGGTCCACAATATCTCCCTTTATTTGTGAATATACTTGTTCCTGATTATTGTTATCAGCTATTTCATGTATTGTCAGGTCTCTCTCTCTACCTGTAGTACCACCCCTAGGAGCCAGATCCCGAACTGACACTGTAGTCTCTCTACCATCAGGAAAACGAACATGTGCATATTGAGGATTGGCTTCAATGAGTTCCACTTCATCAACCAAAGGATCATACTTTGATTGTCTAACATGACGTCTTAAGAGTACAACTCCATGAGAAGAAAGCCAAGATGGAATAGAACAACCACTAGTTGATCGACGCTGAAAGTTGAACATCCGCTCATGAGGTGTTGTATTCGTTGCTGTTGACAAAAGAGATCGTATAGAATGTAAAGCATCCATAAGAACAAGCTCCCATTGAGTAGCAGGCAAGCGACGAGATTTCAATGCAAGAGTCACGGTCTTCCAGATCACCCCATTGTAACGCTCACACTGACCATTGCCCCGGGGGTTATAAGGTGTAGTTCGACTTGTTGAGATACCTCGATTGTGGAGAAAATCAATTAACTCTTTTGACATGAAAGAAGCCCCCCTGTCAGAGTGTATGAAAGCAGGCATGCCAAATATAGAAAACAGTTGACTGAGGCACAAAATTACAGTCTTTGCAGAAATGTCAGGACACGGGAATGCAAAGGGGAATCTGGAAAACTCATCGATAACAGTGAGTAAGTACCGGTTTGATGAAGATGAAGGTAGTGGTCCTTTAAAATTAATGCTAAGTCTTTCAAATGGACCCATTGCTTTGATCAAATGAGCCTGCTCTGGCTTGTGATATCTTGGTTTGCATTCTGCACAATCAGAACAAGAATTAGTAATCTTTTTAACATCATCTACAGAGAAAGGAAGGTTTTTCGTCCTCACAAAATGTGTCATACGAGTGACCCCAGGATGACAGAGAGATTTGTGTAATGTAACCAAAGTGTCAGAGCTAATGGCAGAACAATATGCTCTGGAGAACGTATCAGCAGGTATGTTATTCTCACCTGGTCGATAAATTATGTCAAAACTATAACATGCAAGCTCAATACGCCATCTCTGGATTTTATCATTCTTTATCTTGCCTGATCGCTTTGAATCAAACATGAAAGCAACTGACCTTTGATCTGTAATCAAAGTGAAATGCCTACCAGTCAGGAAATGTCTCCATTTTCGCAATGCCTCTACAATGGCATATGCTTCCTTCTCCACCGATGAATGCTTTCTTTCACTAGTACTGAGGGTTCTAGAGAAGAACGCTACTGGTCTGCCGGCTTGACTAAGAGTAGCAGCAATAGCTATATCAGAGGCATCAGTTTCCACAACAAAAGGAACAGTTTCATCAATAGCATGAACTATTGATTTTCCTATCTCTACCTTAAGGTCTTTGAAAGCACACTGAGCTCTTTCTGACAATGGGAATGACTTGCTTTGAACAAGAGGAGCAATTTTCTCAGAGAAGCTAGAGATCCACTGAGAATATAAGAAAACAAACCAATAGACCTGCGTAATGAAGCATTATCATGAGGTAGTGGAAGTTCTTGAAGTGGGCGCAACCTTTCAAAATCTGGCTTGATAGTACCGTGAGATATAGTATAACCCAAAAGATTTACAGAGGACACTGAAAAAGTACACTTGTCATGATTGATTGTCAAATTAGATTTCTCAGCAGCATCAAGAAATTTCTGCAAATTATGATCATGCTCATCCTTACTTTTACCACAGATTGTTATATCATCTAAATATGCATAGGTGTTAGAGAGAGAATTATCAGAAATAAATTGATCAATTATGCGCTGAAAGCATGCAACTCCGTTAGTAACACCAAAAGGAATCCTACAGAACTGATAGAGTTGTTGATCAGCTTCAAAAGCAGTATAAGGTTTGTCCTCGTCTCTTATAGGAACCTGGTGATAGGCAGACTTCAAGTCAATAGTACTGTAATACTGATATTGTGCTACAGTGTTAACTAACTCATCTATTTTCGGTAGGGGATAGGCATCAAGTTGAGTGAAGCGATTTATAGTCTGTGAATAGTCTATCACCATTCGTTTCTTGTGCCTCTCATTTGTTGTTACCACAACTTGTGCTCGCCATGGGGAGTTACTAGCTTCTATTACCCCCTCCGCAAGCAGTCTTTGTGTCTCTGACCTAATAAACTGTCTGTCCGGTACACTGTATTTCCTAGATTTAGTAGTAATTGGCTTACAGTCTTTAGTGAGATTACTAAATAGAGAAGGAGGTTGAACACCTACACTAGCTAAACCACACACATTCAGAGGAGGTTTACTCCCTCCAAACTCTACATTGACACTCTCATGTTGTTTCATAAAATCCTGGCCTAAAATAACATCACAGCATAGATCAGACAAAACAGATAACCTGACAAATGGATACATAATGCCTTGCAACTCAATATTTACTAAGGTATAGCCAGAAATGTGGGCACTAAGAGAGGTGGAAGCCATAGACACTTTGCCCGAACCAGAGACTACCTGAAAGTGATATTTATCTATGAGCTGCCTGGATATAAAGCTCTCTGAGCTACCTGTGTCAAATAGAGCTTCAGCAACATTGCCATTAACACACACTTTTACAGTTGCTTTAGACAAACTTTTAGTTGATGCAGCAGACATTGCTGCTAATGTAGGAGACTGGAGTGAAGCTGAAGTTCCAGATACAGCTGACCGACACACCTTACTGAAGTGTCCTTTCTTTAAGCACTTATGACATATGGCATCACGTGCTGGACAGTTCCGTCGAGGGTGACGACTATTTCCACAAAAGAAGCACTTCTGTTGTTTTTCTGGTATAGCTGCCAGTTGAGAAGCATCTGCAGATGCTTTTGTCCTATCCTGAGCTTCAACAATATCACCACCAGTAGCAGCAGCACTAAAAACCTGAGTTGTGTAAGACTCTGAACTCTTTTGCACTTGTTCAAGGGCTCGTGCTTGATCAAATGCAGTCGGAAGATCTAAAGTCTTTGACGGATTGTATTTGAGCTCAGGCCACTGATAAATGCATCCCTGATAGCCTCCTCTTTGCATTTTTCGGCAGTTACAGCCTGATAATTACAGTCAGTACTAAGTTGCTTCAGGGCTTGTAGAAACTCGTCCAAGGACTCCTCTGCTTGCTGTCTGCGGGTGGCCAGTTGATGCCGAGCATACACCTCATTTTTGGGTTTCACATACAGTTTTTGTAGAACATCGATAGCAGCTGGATAAGTGTTGCAATCAGCAATGTATTCATAAACATTTGGAGCTACGTAGTTGATAAGAACATTCAGCTTATCGGGATTATGTTGATTTATAGCAGTGAGGAAGTTGCTAAATGTTTTATACCAGTGCTTCCATTCTTTAGCTGCATTGCTCGCACTTGGATTCGCTTCAAAACGGTCAGGTCGCAAGAACTTGTCCATGGTTCTCCAGAGACGACCAGCAGAGGATCTTCTTTGTTGAATAAATTGAAGTAAGACTCAGCTTGACCATATAGAAGGCTTTATTCAACAAAGAACACGACTACCTGTAACAAAGGAAAAAGTAGTTTAACATCAGGTAACTAGATACATGTAATATAAATTCTTCCAACTACAGAGATAATAAGAAAATACCACACAAACACAGGTACACAACAACTACTATTTGTGGAACCGTTTCCTTGGAACTAGTTCGGAGATGAGAACCGATTCTAAGATAAATCATCAAGAATAGATAGAACTGGTTCTGGTACCGGTTGCTGCTAGGTATGCCGCATATGGCCACAATGAATACCAGCAGAAAAATTAATAAATTAATTAAGGGTAGATGTATTTAATGCATTCGTGACGGAAATAACCAATAAAGAAATCACGTACATGTATCAAGAACATGTTTGACGGAAAAGAATTAATGCGTGTGATTATGGACAAACGCTTGACTAATACCACATAAACTTACCTTATCTGACCTAACCAAACCTAACCTTAACCTATCTGACCTAACCCAACCTTACCTTATCTGACCTAACCCAACCTTACCTTATCTGACCTAACCAAATCTTACCTTATCTGACCTAACCTTACCTATTTGACCTAACCAAACCTAACCTTTTTGAATAAATCTAGCATAATCTTACCTAACCTAGACCACAACAGACTATCGGGACCTAAGTGGGGCAACTACCGGGACCTAACTGGACATAGGCTATTTTTGGTGCTACAGAATATTACAGTAAATATTCAGTAAATGTTTGAATCTTCAAATGATTTAAAACTGGTATTGTTATCGTTTCAGATATGAAGTAATACTGTAGTTGGCAGCTCTGACACCAATAACAGTGTGGTTGGCAGTCCTGACACCAATAACAGTGTGGTTGGCAGCCCTGACAACAGTAATAACGAAGTGGTCATATTGGTGGCAGAATAAAGCTGTGTTGGTGATGGAGGTGGAAGGAAGTGACACCATCAATGTTGTCAGAGAAGAGAAGTGTAACAAATTGGTTTGTCAACAGTGTGGTAAAAAATTTAGTAGGAAATGCTATCTCACTAACCATTTATTGACTCATACTGAAAAGAAAATGTTTATGTGTGATGAGTGTGGTAAAGTGTTTAGTTGGAAATCTTCTCTTAAAGTTCATATTATGAGTGTTCATACAGGAGTAAAGAAATTTGAATGTAACGAATGTGGTAAAAGGTTTGCGAGAAAGAGTGAACTAAAGATGCACATACTTATACACACAGGAGTAAAGAAATTTGAGTGTAATGAATGTGGAAAAAAGTTTGTGACAAAGAGTGATTTAAAAAAACACATACTTATACACACAGGAGTCAAGAACTTTGAATGTGAAGAATGTGGTTAAAAGTATCAGAGAAAGAGTCATCTAAAAAAACACATATTTATACACACAGGAGTGAAGAACTTTGAATGTAATGAATGTGGTAAAAAAATTGTGACAAAGGATGAACTTAAGCAACACATACTTATACACACAGGAGTGAAGAACTTTGAATGTGATGAATGTGGTAAAAAGTTTGTGACAAAAAGTAGTCTAAAGCGACACATACTTATACACACAGAAGTGAAGAACTTTGAATGTGAAGAATGTGGTAAAAAGTTTGTGACAAAGGATGATCTAAATAAACACATACTTATACATACAGGAGTGAAGAACTTTGAATGTAATGAATGTGGTAACAAATTTGTAAAAAAGAGTGATCTAAAGCGACACATACTTATACACACAGGAGTGAAGAACTTTGAATGTAATGAATGTGGTAACAAGTATATGAGAAAAGATGAGCTAAGGAGTCACATACTTATACACACAGGAGTGAAGAACTTTGAATGTGAAGAATGTGGTAAAAAGTTTGGGCAGAAATCTGCCCTTAATAGTCATTTAAAAGTTCATACAAGGATATAAGATTTTGAATGTAATGAATGTGGTAAAAAGTTTTCTGACAAATCCCAAATCACCTTACACAAAACTGTTCACACATGAAATAAAACATTGAATGTAAGCAGTGGCAAACAATGATTGTTCCCCTCCTTCCTAAGCATGATAGGAAAAAAACTGAAAATATCAAGAGGTAGCACATTATATTGTAGGTCTATGATGACAAGCTCAGTATTCGGAGTCGATTCCACAGTGGTATTAGTTTGTTAGCTTACCAACCAACCACACCTGTAAGGCTTCATTATTTCTCAAAAGCTGAGTATCCACATTCACAAAATCTATCAAACAGTTAGATAATGATGATCACTGCATAGTTTACTCACCAAATTCATTAAATCATTCCCGCATATGTCATTTACATGGCTAAGATTTTTTTATTGCATGCTTACAAACCAATACCAACCACTGTGGAATGGACCCTCAATGTTGCCTCCATTGGCCTTATGAACAGCCTGAAGACCAGCAGGGTAGGAAGATAGTGACTCCAAAAGCTCCGTGTTAAACTCCATTCCCTGAAGCACAGCATTGATGTGCTCCTCCAACTTGGTATGACTATATTGAGTTGATAAAGGTTCAGACAACATCCTTTTTTCAACCTCGTCCTTCAAGATAGATACAACATTTTCACAGATCAGGAGAATTTCTGGGCCATTCGTCATTACCAAAGAAGTCAATTTTGTTGTCCTTCAGAAGGTTCTGGCTGGATTCAAAGCACTTTCACATATGGTGCTTCATTTCACTGTCATTTACACTGTCATTATAACACAGCAGCACACATGTTGATACCAGCAAAGAAAAAGAATTGAATATACATACAGATGATATCACCATCATATTTCTAGCTAATACAGTATTTGTCCAACAGGGGGTGGGGGAGGCTATAATTGTTTACCACCCTTTAATAAATATGCAACAAAATTAATTAGTATATGTGTTGTTAAAAAACACACACATTGTTACACACACACAACACAAAGATGATAGTAATGTTTGGTGTCTTAATATTAAATGTATTATTGGAACTGAAGTGTGATATAATATAATATAATGTGGCCTTGATATATGTTAAAATAACAGCTGCTGTTTGTAGTGACAGGTTGTTATCTTAAGGGACCCTGTGATGTAGTCAGAAAATTGACTGGAATGCACTCTTATCTTTTCAAGATGTTAATATACATTTCTGTACGTTCCTTGCCAAACTTAATGAAATACACACTAACTGCTTTCTGTTAAGAACTAAATATATTTCTGAAAAAAAAAATACTACAAAACCCTTGGATAACAGCTGCTGTTATTAAGTCCATTAAGGACCCTGTGATCGTGTATGTAAACTGGAGGCTTCTGATTCCTCCTAATCACGCCATGAAACAAGCTCCTTTCATATTGGTGGTGTTTCGTGGCAATATTTGAAGGACTCATTTATCTCCAATTTTCTGACTACATCACAGGGTCCCTTAAAACTAAAAACCACCTTTATAAAGACTATAAAGTTGGTGCTATCACAGAAAACCATTATAAAGAATATCCCAATATGTTAAACAAGATTGTCAGCAACTCAAAAAGGTCCTACTGTACCTACTACATGCATATATTTAAACAAAAATCAAGAATGATACTAAATAGATCTGGAATGCAATGAATCAACTTTATCAAGAATGGTGAAGTGTGTGAACTACAATCAGGATTTACAGCAGGACCCAGAGTGGAGGATAATATATTTATGTTAGATTACTGTATATTAATTATAGCAACAATAGACTATAAGAAAGCATTTGACTCCATAAATAGAAAAGCCCTGATAGAAAGCCTAAAATATTATAAGTGTGATAAACAAGTAATAGACATTATAGCCAAGTTATATAAAGGAGATACAACCACATTACATATTGATGACAAGAAGGTGTGTCATATAGACACACACACACACACATTCTCTCTCTCTCTCTCTCTCTCTCTGTCTCTCTCTCTCTCTCTCTCTCTCTCTCTCTCTCACACACAAACACACACATTCTCTCTCTCACTTTATAACACACACACCTTCCTCTCTCTCTCTCTCTCTCTCTCTCTCTCTCTCTCACAGGTATTAAAATAACATCAAAATAGTTTTATAATACTTTCTGTAAGGATTGAGGATTAAAATAAAATTGTTGATGTCAATATATTACTGTGTGTGTGTGAGAGAGAGAGAGTTTTTGAGAGACTGTGTGCGTGTGTCAGAAAGAGATTAATGTGTGTGTGTCTGTATGTGAGAGAGACTGTGTGTGTGTGAGAGAGAGATTGTGTGTGTGTGTGAGAGAGATTATGTGTGTGTGAGAGAGATTGTGTGTGTGTGAGAGAGGGACAGTGTGTGTGTGTGAAAGAAACTGTGTGTGTGAGAGAGACTGTGTGCGTCAGAGAAATTTATGTGTGCATGTGTTAGAGATTAATGTGTGTGTGTGTGTGAGAGAGAGAGAAAGATAGAGAGAGATTGTATGTAAGTGAGAGATAGAGGGAGACTGTGTGTGTGTGTGAAAGAGAGGAATAAACTGTGTGAGAAAAATAGACTTCGTGTGTGTGCATGTGTGAATAAGATAAACTGTGTGTGTGTGAGTAAAAGATAAACTGTGTGTGTGTATGTAAAAGATAAACTGTGTGTGTGTGTGTGTGTAAAAGATAAACTGTGTGTGTGTGTAAAGGATAAACTGTGTGTGTGTGTGTGTAAAAGATAAACTGTGTGTGTGTGTAAAGGATAAACTGTGTGTGTGTATGTAAAAGATAAACAGTGTGTGTAAAAGATAAACTGTGTGTGTGTGTGTAAAGGATAAACTGTGTGTGTGTGTGTAAAAGATAAACTGTGTGTGTGTGTGTGTGTAAAGGATAAACTGTGTGTGTGTGTGTGTAAAAGATAAACTGTGTGTGTGTGTGTAAAGGGTAAACTGTGTGTGTGTGTGTGTGTGTAAAAATATATATGATATAAAAATAATGTGCAA